>VXBU01007099.1:105664-130956 GCA_013400315.1 Bombycilla garrulus
CTCCCCTCCCCTCCCCTCTCCTCTCCTCTCCTCATTAATGACTGATGCACCATTTGGGGACTCCTGGAGAGATTACTGGCCTTTAGCATTATCCACAGCCACTGTTATCCTTTCCCACCTCCACACAAGTGATTTGGCTCCACAACAGAACCTCTTGATTAATGCAGCTGCCTTCCAGATGCACCCTGTGCTCTTCACCCAGCTGAGATGTGAACATGAGTAGCAGTAGATGGCCTGATTCACTGAGATGGATTGTCTCTCCAGGCATCCCTCATCCTTCCCACAGCGTCTGTGTGCCCTCGGTTTCCCAGTGTATCCTGGGATTGCATCCACAGCCACTGCACACACAATTTGATACTTCTCTGTTCCCTCCTGGCAAATATGATAGCCCCCTTTGGTCCCATCCTGGTGCCAGCAGTGTTCAGCACTGATGCAGGGCTTTGCTCCTTTGTTGGACAGGTGCACAGTTGCACCTCCAGGTACAGCCCCAGAATGCCCCAGTTACTTTCCACATCACTGAAGGTCAGGGAGAGGCCAGTTTTCCCTTCACACATCCAATGAGAGCACAGGGTTTGGCAGCAGCAACCTTGGGTGGGAGCTTAGGAAAGGCAAGGTGAAGTGTGCCTTCCTACATACTCACTGGGTGCTGCACCTGGAAATGGGAATTGAGGCCATTGCAGGAAGCCTTTCCCCTGCTGTTTCACATGTCTCAGCAACATGTGAAGGACACTACTTGTCACTGCAGGAGCTGACGGTGGAGTTGGGAGTTAATGGAGGTCAGGCAGAGGAAGGGAGGTGATAGTTATCTGATCTGATTCCAATCTGGAAACAGAATAATCTGGTTTATTCCTCTTTGCAATCTGCTCAAATGGGATTGGTCTAATGCAAAGCACTAGCTGGGTTGTGGATCTCCCTTAATTTCAGATGCTTAATAAGAAAAACAAAAGGCTAAAAATATATACAAAAATGAGATTTTTAGGTATATATCTGATCTGATATAGCTATGTCAGTGACCTGTATCACACTGTTCTCTTTTGTTCTCTTTACCTATAGAATTTTGTCCCATTNCAGGGATAGAGCTTCCACTGGTGTGGCTGCTTCTTCTGCTGCTCACCCTGCTGGGATGCCCTGCTGAGACTGTGGGAAGAACTGTGACCCATCTCATCCATCCCTGCACCAGAACTCCTGCGTTCCATCTCGGAGTTCTTCCCTTCTCCTCAGAGGGCCTGTCGGAGCCATCTACAATAGATTGCCTATGGGGGTTTGTGAAGCAAGGCCTCCCCCATCCCTCTCCCTGGCTTTGCCGCGGAGGTCCCTGACTTTTTCTTTGTAGTTGTTGTTGTTGTTAATACCGTAGTTATTGTTCCTTTGTATCTTGTTATACTCATTAGTAAAGGACTGTTACTCCTCCTCATATGTCTTTCCTGAAGGCCACTTAATTTTAGTAATTCGTAGGGAGGGGGTTTCTAAGGGAGGCTCCTGCCTTCCCCAGCAGATACCTGTCTTCAACCCAAGACACACACACACTGTTGTGGCCTGTGGCAGAAAGCTGATGGCAGCTTTTCACTGTCTGCCTACAGATTTGGACTTTGACTCAATCTACCATTTCACTCAGGGCATTATTTCACTGCCTTGAAGATGCCGCAGACCAGATCTTCTCTGAAGTGTGTCAATGCAGCCTGGGACAATGGCCTTACATGAAGAATTGTATGATGCTCTGGAGAACTCCATGGATTTTAGGGCATCCAAAAGGGCTCTGAAATATGGGCTTCATGCACAGAAGGATGTCATGGACTCCGTTAGGACTATAGACCTTCAACGTGTTCCTGCGAACACAGCCTGGCTTTTCAAGGCAGCAGATTTGCTGCCACCCCATGGCAGTGTGCTAGAGAGGTCCACCTTGGTCTCACATGTTTCTTTCACCCATTATTTGTTTCAAGCATTTTGACTCTAAGTTGGAAGCACTGGCATGATGCATGGTAGCCACAGCCTTCACACACTTCTGTGCAAGAAATAGCAATGGCAGTAGGATGATCTACAGTCCTTTTGCAGCAGCTATGAAAGGAGTAAAGGACTGCCAGAGCTCTGCCCCTTCTTTCCTTTTGGCTTCAGAGCACCCTGAAACTGCTGTTCATGTGCTTCTCTGACCATATGTAATTTCTAAAGAGGAAAATTGAGCTCAGGAGTCTGAATCTTGATCCATTACTGTAACAGGCAGGAGTCCTCACATCTGGATCTGAATCTCAGTCCATTAGGGTCACAGGCAGGAGCCCCTATGTCTGGAATGGCCTGGATTCATTTCTTTTCTTTGCAATACAAGCATGTTCTTTATGGAGAACTGGTAAACAAAACACCAGCCCTTAGAGAGGTTCAGACACGAAGACCTGACCCCAGGCCATCCTGCTGAGTCCCAGACAGAGAGTAGGCATCACCAGCCAGAAAATTCCCATCCCCACTGCCTGCCCTTGGGCGCCTTTCCCTGTGGAGATTGCCCTGCTCACAAAGCTTATTCTTACATGTTGGGGTTTGGACTTGGTAACAAAGGGCTTGTTTGTGCATCTTATTATGTTTTCTTATTTATTTTATGAGATGAGTGTTTGGGGCTCAGGTCAATGCTAAGGGTCTGGGCTGACCTCTCCTCCCCATCAGGAGCTGTCTTCTTGTGTGATCACTGTCTGCTGAGGCACCAGGCAGGGCTTCTCACCAGCTGAGAAACAGCTCCACGGGATCATTGTTCATCTCAGGACCCCTCCACAGAACTGAGGAAGGGACAGTATTCACAGTGAAAGAGTATATGAGGCAGGAATTTTTTGTGCGTGTGGAAGATGCCAAATTCAATCTTAGGCATTTGGAAAACCACAAGAATACTCCAAGGCCATGAACATTATTCCTGCTATATAAAAAGAAAAACAGAAGATTCAACAGGCCATGAAATGAAGGGAAAAAAATAATGTTTTCTTGCCTCAGGAGAGTTTGAAAATTCAGTGCTTCTGCTGCCGCTGCTATGACCACTATTAAGGATTTTTTATTGATGTCAGTTCACGGCCAGAGCTTAGGTGAATGACAGCTCAAGGGCATTTAACCCTCCAAGTGCTTCATAGCATTAATAGAGCTGGGCAAATAATTTGCAGTAGATTATCCAATGAATTCAGCTCTTGTCTCTGCTTGCAGAGAGCTAGTTTGTGCCCTGCTTTTGCTCTGCTGAGCAGAAAAATAATTCTCTTTTCCTCAGAAATGCTCAGCTTACATGCTATTTTGAGTTTGGTGAGGAGGGAAGACCCCTCCACTCAGTTTTCCCTATACAGGTGATCAAAGTGAGGGCAACGATGTTTTTTTGCTCTCCTCACTTTTTAGGGTCAAGCTAGGAGCTGCAGAAAAATGATACTGCTGCTGACCTCAGCAGTGTCCAGGCAGTGCCCCAAGGGGTGTCTCCTGCCTGGCTCCTCCTGGGCTTATGCTCATCACCAGCTCCTGCCTGTGCCTTCAGGCATTAAACCATCTCCACACTGCACTGCTCTGACTGAAATGAGCTCTCCTGGTGACAGGACTATGCTGCTGCAAGTAGGTCTATCCACATGTCTCACCAGCAATCTCCTACCTGCCAGGAATCATCTCTTTTTCAAGTGAAAAACAATGAGGCATAATAAAGCAAGCATATTGAACACAAATAACTAATAAACAAATGCATGAGTGTGCTTAAAAATTGTATATTGTTTCTGTTTTTAGCCAGAAATTGTATGAAAAAAAAAAAATCGGTTGTTTTCTGCAGCTATTTCTATGCACATAGGTGTTCATGAATGTGTTTGTATGTCTGTACAGATGTGTGCATGTCCCTTTGAAGTCTGTGAAGCTGCTGCTTTACTGGAACAAAATTTTGCAGAGAGATGAAGAGAACAAAGGTGACTGTGATTTTATCTGCATTGTAGGACAACTGGGTACAGTCTAAGGGAGACCCAGTATGAAAAGTCCATAAGGGATTTGATGGAGAGAAAGCCATAGCATGAATTCAGCGCCTAGAAGACTTTAGAGAAGCCATGGGAAAGAGTGGGAGGAAGGCCTTATCCCTTTTTTTCCAGGCACCAGGAAAGCTTTGTTTCAGCTGATATATTCCTATTCACCAGTTTTAAACAACTGCGAGAAATAGATCTGTAGGAAAACATTTTTGTGGAGGAACAGGCAAGCATAGATGCTGTGCATTCTCTATTCACAGAGGGCTTCAAACCTCAGCTAGTATAGGCCACAAGGGCTTGGTCTAGCCTTCAAGTCCTGCTTAACCCTGGTTGTTACATAGTGACCTCCAAAAGTCTCTTCTCACTTTGTGGTCCTATGAAACCAGGCTACATTCATAGCATTGTCTATGGAGCTGCATGCTCAGCTAAGGGAGGGAAGGATCTTACTAGCAGTTGGTGGTGAAACATTTGATCAAAGTTTGGTGAAAAGGCATGGTCACATTAGAAGGCTAATATTGCTGCCAAGCAAGAAAACTAATGTAGATGAACTGACAAAGTCATCCATAATACCAGCTGTTGCTGTTGTGGTAGATTTTATTTTATTAGAAGTTCCTTGGGAATGGATGTAGGGCAGCCTAAAAGCTTTTTGGAAGTCATTAGTGGCCATTTCTTTTTCAGAAAGTTGTGAAGCAGAAAAGGGAACCTATTCTAGATTTAGTGAATGAAGATTAATAAGGAGCATATTAATTGTAAAAGGGAGACCAGGTAAATTATTCCATAGGATTATTTACTGGCAAATAGTGTCAAAAAAGCTGGTGCATTAAGGTGTCATTTATATGCACTACCAAAGAAAAATCAACTTCCATGCAGTAAATACAACTAAAAGCTTGAACTGGAGAAGGGATGGATCAGATAATACTTTGGTAAATTTGGCTTTCTATTTGGCTGAAGCTGCTGCGCTTTATCCTGAAACCTTTGAAGTATTTTCTGTATTAAACTGAGAGCCATTTCTGATTTGTAAGCACCTGAAAAAAATAGATGAGATATCAAAAAACTGGAAAAAGGTTTTTATGATAATAAAAACAGGAGAAAAAAGAGGATATAGAGCAGTAATCTTCAACTTCTTAAAAGAATATTGGAAGAAATAAAGAAACTTCTAAAAGGCTTCTAAAAACTTAAGAGTTAACAAGATTCATATAAGTCTACAAGGACTTGTCAACACTGATTTAGTGCTCTTCGTTCCCCAAAAATCCTGCTGCCAGACAGGCCCAGGATCCCATGTGCTCTTCTGTTCTCAACTTTGGCCCCAGCCTACAGGAGAGTAAAAGCAAGTCACATTCTGCAGTGTCTGCCCTTCTTGTCTTCCAAAGGAAACCAGTATTTGTCACAGCAAAGGTAGTTTCTTCATAGTGCCATGGCACTGTTCCTACATCCAATCTGAAAGAATCCTGCTGGGAGAAATTCAAGTCTCTAAATAATGGTCTTTATAATCTCAAAATTTCAGCTTGCTTGTCAGTCTCCTTATTCCTTCTCCTGAAATAGTTTATGTAAATTAAAGGTTCTAATGTGAATAAAAATACACATCTTGTCCATTTTTTTAGTACCATCTGGATTGAGGGATCATATACTCTGCATGTTCAAGTCAGAGAAACCACAGGGCATAGTGAACTGAGAAACTTAGAAAGGCTTTAGTGATTTCAGTAATGAGAAACAACTTGCAACCTTAAATGAGGACTTTGCTCTTGTAGGTCGGCTAGCACCTTCCATTCCCACTGAGCTCGCTCAGTGGTAGAATGTAAATGCCAAGAAAAGGGAAAACTAGCCATGGAAAATCAGACCTCTGAAAGAAGACTGAGTTGAACAGTATGTGGATTTAATCATCAAAGGCAACAACAACATCTACAACATTTACTGTGCAAGATAATCTTTATGCTGAAAAATCAGTATCACTGTGGATTAGCTAGGTGTGCAATATTGCTAGAAATAATGGTGTAGTGGTATTTACTGAGGACTACGGAACACACTGAAGTTAGTAGATTGCATCTACCTTTGTTAAAAGGAAATAAATAATGCTGGCTTGTATACTTCCAATATAATGTGCAAAGACCTCTAGGGAACTGAGGATGGCTGCCAAGGGCTCAGAGAAAATTGTGATGCAAAGTTGAGACGAACAATAAACCCGGTTTTATTGAAGACCATAGGACAAAGCGTCTGTCCTCAAGGACTGTAAATAAGCTGGGGAAGAACAATTTTGTGAGGCAAGGTAAGGGGTTCTGGGCTGGCAAGAGGGGTGGGAGGTCATGAATGGGGGTGGCTGCTGTGTGCTGTGACCAGCCCTGCAGCCCAATAAAGGCACTTCCTCCCCTGGTGTCTGGCGTTGATGGTCTCCCTGCTCCTTCTCCCACTTTCAACTTTAAAGCTGGTAGAGGCAGAGCAGGAGGTGGACAGTCCTGTGCTTTTCTCCTGCCAGGGAAAGAGAAAGCTCTTACTTCTTTCAAAGTCATACTGTAAACACACAGTCAAAAGAACAAGTAACAGTGGAAAAATACAGAATATGCAATAGATTTGGATTTACTAAGTCCTTTGATACCACTGTCTCATGATGCAACATTGCACATAAAGAGCAGTCCAGAAAGGCTTTGCACAGACAGAAATGAGTGACTACATATGGCCAGCTAGGATTAAGGAAAACATCCATGAATGGTACAGTCCTAGTACAGCCAGCTGCAGGGAGGTATCTGTCAGCATACTGTAATTGAAGAGATAGCTGTGAGGGCAAGTTTTGAGGTTGGATCTGGAATACACAAAAATCAGTGAGAGACTTTAGTTTTAGTAAACTTCTGATCTTTATTCAAAGCATTAATTAATGACCCATGGAATTAATTAATTGCATGTTAACAAATGTACAGATGATGCCTAACTGGATGATATAAAAATTCCCGATGACACCAGGGAAGTAAAAGAATAATTTTCAGAAAGCTGAAACTATGGGCAGAAAGGAACAAAATTACACTGTAGATGGGAGACAAGCAAATTGAAAAACAACAATGCAAATGTTTAGCAACACTGTATTATGGAATATAGAGATGTTGGGTTCTGGGGTGAAAATAACCTGAAAATGTAATAGTTCACCTGGTGGTTTTACCAGTCAGGTTTATTTAATGGTTGTACTCAATGATCCTAGGGGTCTTTTTCAACCTTAAGAAAATCTATGATTTTGTGATTTTTATTGCAATTCAGACCCCACACTTGGGAGTGGGAAGGTGAGAATCTCAGCAGAATCTGGGACTGGCATGGAACATTCTGCAGAATTCACAGAGATGTCAGGGCATCTCTGTGGGTGCATCGACAGATAGAAGTGAGTCCATGAGGCCACACCAGTGTACAGGGAAGACTGTGGTGCTCCAGCTTCCCCTTACCAGAAATTACCTGCAGAGCCTATTAAGCCAAATCTTTCCCATCTTACTACATTCAGGTTTGGGTTCTGTCTTGAATCCTTGGAATCTTCTGTGCCTTTAATATAAAACTTCTAGACTTGATTTCATACACATATGTCTGCTCATATTCCTGTACTTGAAAGTGGAATACTTAATGTACTTCCTGAAAAGGATCCTCTTTCTTAACTTGTTCCTCATCACAGGCAGATAATTTTCATTGGCATTTCTCTTTGCCTAAGGAAGAGAGGTTGCTTTACATTTTGCCATCTCTATTGAGCTTCCTATGCCTCTTCAGTGAGGAGCAGAACCCTGAGGCCATATGAAGTTTCTCTGTGTCCACTGGTGGTGCAGTGCTGATGACTCCCAGCTGGGATGCAGTCCCAAAGGCTGCTGGATTTGGTAGCACTTTGGAGCTATTTTATCCTTTGTAGTGGCTGAAAGTGAGTCTGCAAGAATCTCATAAACCAGCAAGAATGTTTGGAACTGTCTTCTGACATGGAACAAGGAACTTCAAAAATAGGGTAGTGATAAATCTTTCTCTGTTTTATCTCTCAAGTTGGATATCTCCTTGCCTAGCTCAGTGCTATAAATCTGGAAATCTGAAAAAATATTGGAAGTCATGGAAATAAAATTGAACAGTGGAAAAATTTAGTACAAATCCATAAAGAACAATCGTTGCATTTTTACTTTATTGGACAGTCCTACCAAATTACATTCTTACTAACCTCCAGATGGTTAGACCTAGACTAGTATGGAAATATAAAAGTACTCCAGCCAAAGGAATAGACTGGATGATAAGCTTTTTGTTTTCTAACATACATGATAATAGTCTGGCAGCAAGAAATCTCTTAGAATGTAAACTATTACATTAAAGTCTTGGGTTTCATGTGTAACTACAAGGATCCAGGAGTATAGTTTATTACAGGTATTATGCCCAAGACATTAGGATATAAAAGAGACAAATCTTGAGAAAAAAATGAAACAAAAATAAAGAAAATACAGTTTTATGATGGACTGCGGGAGTGCCAGTTTGATTCTCGGAGAGGGTAAATTGACTCCCTCACTATTTAGAATGGCATAAACAAACTGTAGCAAACACTCCAAAGAGCACTGATGAGTAGGACTTTCTCTTTTTGCTGACTTTGGGAACGGGTAAGGACACTTGCATACGTAGAGCCAAGCTGTGGATTTCCTCACTGATAACACAGGCATCCTGCTGCATAAGTGCTGCCAGATCAGAGCTCTGGGCTACTCCTCCCATTGGCAACTCTCAGAATTAATGAGTTATTTCCGGAGAGGCATTTTCTGTCAGCAGCTCACACTGATTACAGTAATAATAATATTAATAACAACAATAACAACAACAATATCTTTGCCTTTTTCCATAGCTTCTGCCTGAAGTCAGTGACTACAGTCTTCCTAATAAAGTTGTCACAAGTCAATGACTGCAGATGTCAGCTCTGTGAGCTGTGGTGGTGAACTGTGGTGCAGACCATAACCCCCCTGCTTCAAATGCACTGATAGGGTGAGGACACTGTGGCTTGTTCAGGACTGCTGCAGAAAGAGAGGAAAAACACTGCTGAGGCAGCTTTCAGAGCTGGATGTGTAACCAGGTCACTTCACTTCTGGCAGCTTATAAAAGTGAGAGAGGAAGTCTGCAGTGTACACTGATGTGAGGTGGAGGGAGAAACAGAAGTGAGAGAGGACAGGAGAAATGTGCACACAAACATAAAAATAGGAGAAAAAGGAAGAGCCCTGATAATGAAGTGCATAAAGACATCTTCGTATTAAAGAGGGATGAAGTAATTTCAAATTTAGGTCAGAAAACAAGCACCTGTCAGCAGTGCTGAAGTGTGTATTATTTTACACAGCTTTGCAGCCATTTGCCTGTCTATAATTACTTGCATCATGAAGTGTCCAAATACTGAGGATCACAAACTCTTGGAATGTGATAGCAATGAATTCACATCAATGCCTGTAAGAAGCATGGCACCACACTGGGAAGAAATTAGCTGAAGATTTGACTCCTCAAGGGCTGGGGAAGGTGGTAGTTATTGGTAAACCTGGCACGTGTGCATGGGAAGGGGTAAGCCTGGCCAGAGGTGACATCTGGCTGCATCAGCTGTTGTAATTCAGAGGAGGGTGAGTAACTCCTGCCGTACTGGAGCAGGGCCATGTCCACCTCAGGCAGCATCCTGCCAGTGACTGGAGGTAGTACCGGATGCTTCAGAGGAAGGTGACGCCCTCCCCTCTCACCTCGGATGATGAACATGGATGATGATTGCACAGTCCTACTCAATGGAAGTGGGGACAGACAGTGACTTCAGCCCATGATGAGCTTCCAGCCTGTAATATGGAGATCAATGGCTGTTGCAGTATCTGTCACAACCAGCATAACTGGAAAGTGCCTTTTTACTGCATGAATATTTAACCTTGTCCTGAATCTCATCCCAATCTCATGAGAATAAATAGAAGACAGGCTGTCTTTGCTTCCCACCTCCACCAAGTCAGGGTCTAGGCAAGGATGTAGGATGTCAGAGTTACCACAGTGCATCACACCAGAGCACATTTGATGGGCCACTGCCCCAAGACACATGGGTTCCCCCAAGTCCAGTGCCAGCTGCACCTGGTGTGCCTGGCTGCAATGTGGGCAGGAGAGAGAGGTGGCTGTGCTGGGAGCTTAGCACTTTGGGTCAGCCAGCCGAAGCTGCGGGCAGTTCTAGTCTCTGATCAATCTTTTAGCATGTATTGATTGAGGGGAAAACAGAGAAGAGGAGAAGAAGGTCAAAGATCAGTATGATTCAAGAAATATGAAGCAGTGCCTTATAGTCTCTGCTCTACAGTGGTGGGTAGCTTTCTCCGGTTTCTGGTTCAGCACCTTGTGCTGTTGTCTTAAAAATATATAGAAAATACTAAACTGGGCAATATATTTTCCAGTGCAATTGTTACCTTTGTGCCTCTTTCAGGAGAGTAAGAAATTAATATGCAGCATCTTTTCTGCCTACCTGCGTCCAAATGACAGTTATTTGCTTTTCCTCTAGGGAGTAACAACATGAAATAAAGGTACTTGGCAACCAGGGCTGCACCCAGAATAGTTTATCATTTATTTGCCACAGGTTACACATTGTAAAATGATGGAACCAAGCCTCATGTTAATGTTTAACCAGATGTTAGCTCCACCCTGGAAACACTTGGGTATCACCTCTTGAACAGATTTGCAGGTGCCCAGAATTTTGGAACAGTATTCCCACAGTAGTGCATAAATATCCAGGATGAGAAGGGAACAGATTCACCTATGCAAGGCACAGGATTAAGTGCTTAAAAAAATGCAATAATAACACCAAAGTGCACTTTCAAAACTAAATATTGAATTCAACACTAAAAATGTAATAGTATCCCCTACAGGAAGAATTCTGTTAGTTTTCAAAGAAGTTTCACACCAAAATAGATTACAATAGAAGCTTTTCTTTCAGAAATACTGCCCTGCTTATCAACAGCACCAACTCAGCTGGTCAGCACCAAGCCCAGGTCAGCATCAACCCAAACTGACAGGGGCTTCTGCTTTGGTCCAGCATATTTTAGTGTTCAAGCACACAGTGGCTACTACCTTTTTGGATTACAGACAATAGTGGAAACAAAGTAAGTTTGTGTGAGAGGTTGTTCTCCAGGTATTTTTTAAGTTCTGACTTCAAGCAAGATGTATGAGATCATAAAGTTGACTGCTGTGATTTTTGGTGCAATCTCACAGGTTTAAGCATATTTGAATAATTCAGTAATGTTTGGTCCATGACACCTGGGTGCCCATCCTTTGAGAACATGAATCTCTTTATTTACTTACTACTTGCTACACTGATACGCTTTCTCTGAATATATCTAATGAAAGCTCTAGTCTTTCATGGGAACTCTTCCAGACTGAATCACATTCGGTCCATGAGTAAGCATTTTCTGGGTCAATTCTATATTGCCTTTTAATTTTTGGCACTCTGAAAATTCATTCTTTATCCCTGTCTCTTCATTCTCTGAATATTTTGATATTTGTATGATTCCACTAACCCTGAACACCCCCTGCCCACACACAGGACCCCAAACAGAGTTATCTTTTTGCTGGTATCAGGACAATATCAGATGTGAGGGTGGATTTTGAATAAATATAATATGCTTTTCACTAGAGAGAATCATAGGAGGTTTTTTCTTTACATATCACTAAGTTAAATGGAGGCTGGGAAAGTTAATATTTTAACTGCAGCACTGGATCAAGTCTATCTAGGACCAGCTGGCATGTGGTCTTTCTTTTGTAAAATGCCTGTAACTCACTCTATTGCTGCTTCTCAAGAATTGTGTGTGGGGGGAGAAAAATATTTATTAGGAAAAAGTGTGTTCAGATATGAAAGAAGATGCTTAAATAAGATGCAATTTTGAGAATTTAGGGTCAACTTGAGATTACATATTTTAGAGACTGAAAGTCTTCAAATCCAGCTCTCAGTCTGGATTTGAAGGCAAAGTCCACAGCACGTTGACTTGGCTAGACTTACATGGAAACCTACACTGAGCACAAGGATTTGTCTATGCCTCAACACAGGCCAAAGATGCTGTAAGCAGCCAGGCAAACAATGATAGCTGATTTTGTGAACCATGCAGAGCACAGAGGCAGGGACCAGCATGGCAGGGTGGACAACTGGGCCTTCCCAAAAATAGAAAGCAGAAGCAACCTGACCAAGTCCTTTTCACAATAGGATGGAGAAGGAGATAAGCAACTTTCTCAGTTCCATGTGAGTGATAGATGTATATATAGATAGATATTTCCTACCACGGTGGCTTGTTGGGGATTGCGAAGGGAAGCAAAAAGGAGGATGAGAGCTGTGACCAAGTGGGAGGGGGACCAGCAGTGGTGGCAGCCCTGCTGAGGGCAGATGATTCAGAAACCAGTTGTGCTTCTAACAGCTGCTCTGTCTGCTGTACCAAGCACAGCCCTGAAACTACGCAGCTTTTGTGCCCGAGACATGCAAAGAGCTCTGCAGCTTCAATAAAACAGGATGAGGGTGTGGGTATATACTGAATATGTCCAGGAGGTAAGTGCTCCATGGAGATGTAGCTCTCCTGCCTCAGCCCTGCGTAGGGGCCTGGGGGCAGACAGCAGCCCAGGGGAGTAACAGCTCTCTCTTCCAGTGTGATACCTCTTTATTGGTACCAGCTGAGTCCTGAAATCTCTGCTTTGGAGAGATGAAACACATGCTCGTATACTGAGATGGGACAGCTCTAGGGCACAGCCTCATTTGGCTATGTTTATTTCATTGTCTTTAATTTGTTCTTTGGTGTCCAGCCTACCAGAAATATAATAATAATCAGAGAGACAGATTAAACAAACAAGAGCCTCTGCCTAAATTTTCAATAAAAATTTAGCTTAACCATCTATTAAGATCAAACAAACAAACAAAAGCCCCTTAATTAATTTTCCTATCTTCTATTTAATAAAATTAAATATATTCTGGGTCCAGAAGTAGTGCTATCAAAATCCTTTGGAAAAAATGGGCATTTCCAGCTCAACTAGAAAGAAGTTTGCAGTACTGCATGGGGACTCAGGTTTTTGTTGCTTGCAGCCTGTTTTTGCAGTTACAAAGAGACGACAGTATCTTGGTACCACAAGTTCTTGAACCAGCAGAATTTCTGAAGCTCCCAAAGTTTGTCCGTTCCTGTGGGTTTGTTTTTTTGTTTAAAATCCCCCAAACCTGTTGCAATCTTTGAGCCTATAGCAAGGCCTCCGTGGAGAGAAAATGCATAGTCATGTACTAAACCCTACTTCCTAAGACCCTCTGTTATCTCCCTGTAACACTATTGGCTACATTCCAGATGTCCTAAGACTATAGGTCAAATCACCAAGACCTCAGACTATTGGCTAGTTATCCCAATCCTACCTAATTCTATAAAAACCCCTACTTCTGCCCAATTCGGCAGAAGACGCCGTTCCTGGACCCCTTCGCGGAATCCCCAATAAAGACTTCATGGAATGCGCCGCTCGGCTCTTCTTGTCTCTTCACCCCTGAGCTAGCAAAGCGACTACCTGGCAAGCTGCGAGCTGAATATCACTGAGAGCTGAAATTACTAAAAGAGCTGATAGCCTCAGGCTGAGCTTGTCAGGATAGTTCGCGGCTAGGGCGTATGCCAGATCTTCAGGACGAGAGCTGCTCCTGGGACCGAGACCGGGACCTCGCTGTCCGGGCAATCTAAAGCGGTACCGGGGGTCTGACTGCCACCCAGGCAGGCCACCCGGGCAAGGCGGGCAACCCCCGGTCACCGTTTTAAAGTGGCTCCGTTTTACAAACCCAACAAAATAGAACAATGAAAACAGAAGTGGCAGAGCTACTCCTCGAAATAAAGGATGCAGGACACCCTTGAGTGCTAGCATGTCCTGGTATGCCAAGCTGTTGTTAAACCATGCACCCATTCCTGTCTGATGAGTTTGTTTAGTGAGTCTCCATCCTTGCCCAGTGAAATACATGAAAGCTGTTGTGGTGAACTATATCTGATGTTTACACGGGGTTCTCTAGTTGCACTAAATTTATATAATGGTTGCACTATGTAGCTGTATTCCTTCCCCACACTACCCGTGGTGGTTGGTCCCTTTTCCCCCCCACCCCTATCCCTGAAAGGTAGTCTGTTCCTCTGGTCCCATTGGCCAGGGGTCCCTTCCCAGGGTCCCCCTGCCCCTGAGGACAAAACCCCCATGAGACACGTGGATTGCTCTCTTTTCCTTTCTGCTACTAGGCAAGCTACCTGCACCTTTCCCTTCCCCCATGCTCTGCCTAGGAATGGACTTGGATTAAACAGAATTCCGCAGAAAGAATTGAGCGTCCTTTTGTTCTTCATCCTTGTATCACCCTAATAAGCCGAGGGCTTTCGGAATATAGCCCACGAGATTTAATAGGGAAAGATACAGAAAGCAAATTTATTTTGATCACCATCATTGCAAAATAAGACTTGCCTGACAACAAATAGCATCAGCAGAAATTTGTCCAGCAAAATTCACTTCCTCCTGTTGCATCCTCATCACAAAGTCAGAAATTAGTGGTCAGAGGAGAGGTAGAGCCATGGCATGTTTTCTCAGCATCATGTACCTGTGTCATTTATCCCATCCCAGTCACTTGGATATCCCAGCCTTTCCTTTCTGACAGTACTGATGCCCTTCAGGAAGGTGGTTGTTGGAGAATGATATGGCATCATGAGCATTGCAAGGTCTTCTTGCCTCCATCCTCCACTGCTTAAATTTTGTTGTTACAGCTGTTCTAATTAATTCAAATAAAGACCTTAACTGCTCAAAGCTGTATTCACATTTTCCATCACTGAAATGCTATGGGGCAGTGAAAGGCATTTCTAGGCGTGCAATACCCTGGATATCTTTAGGCAATAAATTATCCTCTCCCCCTCCCCCTCCCCACTCATTTCATTTAAAAGTGAAGGGTGCTGAGTTTTATTAGGCCCCCTCTTGTCATCATGGCCTGTGATTTGCAGTCCCAGGGCTAGACACCTCTTCCCTTTTTTCTCCCAAGCCATGAGATCACATTACATTAGACGGCAAGGCCTGCCAGGTCACAGCCCTGGTCACTGTCACCCACTTCCCATTTCCTGCAAAATCCACACGTGGGAACATTTTCCCTTCATCTTTGTGGACAAATTTAAAAAATTAAAACAAATGGTCTGAAGATTTGCCTGTGCAAGTGTTGGTAAACAAACACACTTGCTGTATTCATGTGTATATTGATGTACACGGCTCTACTGATGAGCCAGATGGAAAGAAAACCTGAAAAATAAAGGAGGGAAAGTGGTTAAATCTGAATATCTGGAAAACACATTTCCCACTCTTGTACCAGTTGTCACTGCCTTTCAAGCAAGCCATCACTCTGACAGAAATGTATGTCTGTTCAGCAGCATCCTCCTCACTGCCTGGGCGCACAGCAAGTTGGCCCAGCTGCCTCTCCAGGATTTGCCAGTTATTAAGCTCAAAGCAAAGTAAAACAAACAATGATACAAACATCAGTGTCAGCAAGGAAGCAAAGTACATGCTTTCCAAAAAGATTTATGATGTGAGACTTGTAGGGTTCCAGGATGATTCTTAGAGGATAGCCTTTATGTCCATGTCCTTGCATGCAAATGAGTTAATATTGCATTTATTTACACTTTCAGATGGCAGATGCACCCAAACCTTCAACCTGTGCATACCAGCACAGCTGGGCAGTCACAGAGCCAGGAGCTACCCTGGCTTGCATGCCTGTCCCTGGAGGAGCACCCTGTGGGGCCAGCAGAGGCTCCAAACAGAGACTTTACCCTGAGCAAACATGTATGGTTGTGGAAACTCTGGTGAGGGGCAAAAAAGATCTTAGAACTGGCCAGGAGAATCTGAAACCTAAATGCTTTTGCTCCCAAGTATTTAACCAGCAAGTTACAAATTACAATCACTGCAGGGGGATTGTCAAGGATATCACTGAAGTTTTAGTTCTGGAAAACAAAGGCGGTTTTTCCCTCAGGGGAGTGGGAGAGCCAAATAATTTTCTTTCTTCTGTGTCTCTTGCATTAAACTTTTGTGAGCTGCCTGTCTTCTGTGCTAACACAGCCCACAGCCAGAGCTGAAATAGAGGGCTGACTTTATCAGACTCTGCAGGTTACCTCCTTCTCTTTTATGGAATCAGTAACAGGAAGGAATTTTCTTTCTTATCTAGGAAGTGAACCTAAAATTGCTTTTGCTCAGGCTCCTGGTTTAACTGAATGGTATTTATCAGTAATAAACAGCAATTGTTAGCTGTAGGAGAATGGGGCCCCATACCCTGGGAGAGCAATGGATATGATTGGGCTAGCATCTGGAATGAAGGGATGGGAGGCTCAGCTATCTTTCTTTTATGAATTTTTAGCAGCACAAAGCAGGGATACAATGGAGATTGAACCATGTGTTTACCAGTGTCTGAAACCAAACCAAAACAGTGTGGACCTTCAATACAATTGTGTAGTTTTGAATGTTTGGCATTAACAGTGAAAATCACACCATATCATGTATTTTTCTTTCCTTGAAGATGCCTCTCCTGAAGCAGAGATACCAGACTTCTTTTTGAAGGTAAGCTTCCAAGCCAAAGACTAAAAGAAAAGACCAATTTCTTTTGGTATGACCAAAAAGAAATTTGAATACACAAATCTTGAAAGTTCTTTAAGTATATCAAGTGTAGAAGAGTGTACTGTAAATGAGGACAGCCCTGAGAAATCCTGAGGTACTGAAAAAGGACAAGGAATGAGATGAAGCAAAAACAAGGAAGTTGCATGGAGGGAAGCTATGTGGAGCTTCAAGGAGAAAGACAGAAGAGACTTGACCTAACCCCATGGTGCCACTGAGAGTCTGGGAGATTCACCAGGGGAGTGATGTCTGAGGAAAATATGGTGCTGGTAGAGCCAATCTGTGTGAAGTACTTCCAGTACAGATAGGAAAAAAGGGCGAAGAGTAAAGCAAGAGCTAATGGATTTCTGGGCAAGGGACATCACAGTAAGCACAAGAAGGAAAGCAAATAAAGCATTGCAAAGGAAGTAAATACCCAACAGTTTCCAGAAGCAAGTCAGGGTGATGAAAAGGGAGGAGAGAGAGGAATAACATCTGACAGTGAAGATGAAAAAGGAAGTGACTGGGAAGTTAACATCAGTGAGAGAGGTAAGTGGACCATTATGCTAGAGAGCACTCAGTGCATGTCTTCCTGGCTCTGCAAGGATCAAATGAGAGGCAAAGGAACAGCCAGAAATATTGAGTACAATACAGATGGAAAAACACTGATAGGGAAGCAAGTTGGACAACAGAAGGTTGTGTCTGCAGCTCAAGTTGTAACTGAAATCACCTTAGAGAAGGTGGGGAAATGAAAGAGGATCATAAGCCAAGTTGACAATAAACTCAAAAAGTGGAAACAAAGGTCATGCCATTCAAGACAAAGCAAAAAGAAGATGTGATCACAGAGAATGTAAAGAGCTCAGGAGGTGAAACCCTGATGTCTAGATGAGATGAGATGAGATGAGATCTCAGACATGCTGAGATCAGTGGCAAAAAGAATATCTTTCTTTCAGGCATACCTGTTGCACAATAGCAGAGCAGACTCCCCTCACTATGTGCAATCTCCAAACCCAGGGGGTTTGGTTTCAATGGCAGACACTCAGTGTGCTGCTCCAACATTAACTGAAGGGGGGAAAAAAGTCAAAATTAATGGAAGAATTCTGATCTGGGAGTCAGTTGAGAACAATTAGTTGGCATAGCTCAATTTCACAGTGTGAGGAAACTGCAGCTTTTCTCCTGTGGGGTGTGAAAAGGTAGGTAAGAGGGGACGTGATCCCTATCTGGAAGAACAGAGCCTCTGTCAGCAGGGCAGTTATATTTACAAGGAGTCTCAGATATCACAACATGGCAGGTAGAAAAAAAAGCAAAGGTGGCCCAAGCAGACACTGAGAAAGCACAGTAATACTTCAGACTGTGTGGCACTCTTAAAGAACAGCAGATCTTTATCCAGCTTCATAAATTATCATTGTGAGTCCCTTCCAACTCAAATATCCTGTGATATGTGTGTGATAGCTTTTAGCTATCTGTCTACCTATGGTAAGCCACTTGCATGTATCTAACCAAGTATCAAGTAAGGAGACAGTCTGGACCCTCTCTGATTAGCAGATCAGAGACCAGCTACAGCACATTCTCAATTAGGGCAGATACACGAGAAGGAGGTAGTGTTTTGTTTCAGCAGACTTGCCCTCACCAGCCCTACAATGCCAGCAGGACGGTTTTCAGCTTACTTTATCATTTGGGCTTCTTTAACTCTTCCCACTTTCTTTTCTGGTGTCTCAGCTCCTTTCTCTCCTACCTGAACTGGACCCCCCCACAGGACTGCTGAGGAGCAGCAGCAGAGGCTGGCTGAGAGTGAAGAGATGCTTGGTATGAGAAGGCAGGGCAGAGCAGCAGTCTCAAGGACCACACTGCAAGTGAGTTATCTTCATATGTGACTTCCTTCTTGTTTGTCATTCCCAACAAGCCAAAGCAGTGGATGTGAGAGGTTTTAGTGCAGGCTGCAAACAAGCATCCATGTATGGGGAGTTTAGTGTTGAGGAGTTACCTCATAGTGTGGCTGCCCTGCAGTGTTCAAGGGGCTTAAAATTTGCTGGGAAATGTATTTGGGAGCTACCAACACCACACAGGGCAGACACTCCAGGGAAGAGCAGTGCCTTGTTGCAGGAGGTGGTGGCACCCTGGGCCACCACAGCTGTGTCACTGGCACAGCAGGGTTGCTTTGGCTTGCTCTTCTTCATGACAAGAAGCCAGCTTGTTGTAGGAGTTAAAACTCTCAGCAAGTTTTGCCTGGCTATATGAGAATAGGAATTTTTTTCCAGGATTTTGCTGACTTTTCTGCTGCAGTTCTCCTGCTCTGAGTGTATGAAGCATTTGAGGTGAGTCTGATTTCCCTGGCAGTCCCAAGGGGAATGAGGGGAAGCCTGAAGGAAAGGCAGAAAATTGAAGATTTAGTGACTCAGCCTCCTGCTCTCTGGTAAGATTGATTAAAAGCTTGACCTGCTTCCTATGTATGTCATGGCTGGATTTTTGTTTTATTTAAATAGAGCAATGGCGGGCCCACAGAGCCTGTGACTCTGTTTCTTCTGCCAGGAAATGCACTGTGGGGAGCAAGGTGTTCATGAGCCAGGCCTTTCTGTGGGTCAGAGAGCAAAGAAATGGGGACAAAATACTTTTAAAAGTATTTTTTAGACTTCAGAGCGGCACATAAAACATTGAAGTCTGATTGAAAACCATGTAAAGCTCTCAGGCACAAGGTAATGCTCCCGAGTCTCCAAAAAGTAGGACATGGGGAAAGAGTTTAGGCTGATAAACTAGCAGCAGACATATTTCTAAACAAATTTCCCCAAAATTCTTGTCAATCTGCAGTGCCATACACACTTTACACACTTATGGACACCTAATTTCTTTATTGTAATGAATTTATTCAATATTAATAATCCTTTATTTCTTTCCACTGGCCTGTAAAAGGCAAAGATGTTGTCTGAAAGAACTAGATTGAAATATTTGGGTGAGCATTCGTATTCAGGTTTCTTAGTCTAGAATTCATATGAGACACCAGAACAACTGAAGTTGATACACTTTCTGGCCTGAAAACACAAAACTCTCTGACAGAGCACCCTCAAACATACTGTGTGTCTTTTGGACTGGTTGCGGACATCGTCCTATTTCATGCAAAGGCCCCTTATTGTGGCTTAAACTGACTTCTGTCAAGTAAGTGAGGTCTAAATTCTTTCACATATAACTACTCCTGAAGTGAAAGCACATTTATAAAATTATAGGAGATCAAACTTACAAAAGTTCATAAATGCATGAGTATTTGAAAGTCTTTCATAAAGGTTTCTAAAAACTCTTATTTGAAGATAATTTCTCCTCCTAAAATTAAATTTTAATTTCTTACAGCACACAGGGCAAAATTTTACCAAAAGGATAGTTTTGTTTGTTGTAAACTCTCACCCCAGATCAAACTGGGTTAATAAACTTCTGAAAAATGTAATGAACCTGTCCCAAGTCTACAGTTTATATTCATATCTGACATTAGCAAAATTAAACCTGTCTTCACTGAGTAGCCCTGGGCTTAATTTTTAGGCTGACCATGCAGCAGTAGGCAGCAAAGTTGATGATATTGCACAGAAACTGAGCCCCGTGCTCGTGATTCAAAACATGCTGGGCCATTCACCTCTGAATTTATAGTAAACTTTAAGCACTTCTTTGGTCATTAAAGAGCAAAGAAAGAGCACCAAAAATATCATATATATGTTTTAAATTACACATGCTTTAGTCATTTTTTTGGATTTTGGATCAAGTAAGCATGCCAGCGTATGAAATCCAATTGGGAAGATCTCCGTAAAGACTTCAGCATCTTCTATTTGTCTACTCTGGTGGCATTTTAAACGTTCAGGTATAGATATAAATACACATGAAAGAATTAGATGTTTTCCCTATTTCCATTTAGGTTGAATCTAGAAATAGGTTGTGTTTTATCTAGAGAAGCCTACAGAAAACTTTTTCATCTTTTGTACTCCAAAACACTCTGCTGGTACAGGAGATAAAAAAGCTTTAGACTCTCATAAGGTCTCTTGGTTAGCTGACCCAACCAGACACAGACAAGTCTTTACCAATTACCTGACTCATAAATAACTGGTTAAAAGGGGATTGATCTGCTTCAGCTCTTTGCTCTCTTTGCACAAGTGACGGGAGTCAGAGTTTAAATGAGGATGTGGTGCTGGATGCCTGGGCTGTGTTTGTAGCTGTGAGAGCAGGGGAGGGCAGAGCTGTATTCACACATTTGCATGCTATTTAGGCAAAAGTTAAAGTGAATGAGAACAATTATTTAGCTCCAAGCAGGCTTTAAGGGTAAAATGTAGTTTAGACCCTTGAAGCAGCAGGCATAAAGATGTATTATCACTGACGTCTACAGCTATGAAAGTGGGACATTTTTTCCACCAGTCCTGCAATAACCCACTGTGCAAGGCAGGATTAATTTTTCTCTTTCATCACAAGTCAGTCACTTGAAGTGTTGCTAATGTCTGAAATAAAGTCTGAATGTCTCCCCAGACAGGGTGATGCTCTGGGCCCCTCTTTTCTCTTTGGGTCCCCATCCCACTGGACATGCCATCACATTAAGTATGTATTATTTAAGTTGGCTCATGGGAGAAGCCATGACTCTGTTTGACCATGTATTAATGGCCACATTTTTAGGATTACCTACCAGGATTGTACCTTGGCCGCTGATGTATTGCCTGAGAGCAGACAATAATGAGCAGACTTGAACCTGCCTCTGTAAAATTTTGTTACTAATTTGCTATATTTTTTTTTTTACTCTTCCTAATGCCCCTCTGCCCTTCCCTGTTTTATTGCAGGATGCTCTAAGGCTTCTTTGATTTCAGTTAGTACATATCGAGACAGAAATAACATTTGCTTACCCCAGGTAGGGGTCAGGACCTGTAATTCTAGTGGGATGTGGATGGTTCTGAACAGAGTGTGTAGACATAATGAAACAGAATAGAAAATGCCAATAATTAGAGAAAAACTGGTTTTGATGCTTAGCATTTCATGACATTAGTTAAACAGAAATTTATTTAGACATTGAAGTCAATGGACAGCTGATGTTTTCATCACATTGGTGTAAGAGACCATTTACTTACATGCCTCACCAGAGATAAAGACTTTAGTGTCTGTATTTCAAAATACTGGCCTTGGCCAGGAGCCAAATTGTGTTATACCTACTTTTTTTTTAGCACAGGGCAATTGTTGTTAGCTCTGGCTGCAATTATCTGTAACTGTTGCTCTGCAACTTGATGCCCTTATGAAAAAAAAAAATTATGAGAGTTGAAGAAATTGGCTATTTTTACTTGGCAAAATAATGGCCAAGAGGGGATGTGACTGTTGAGTGCAAATACATCAAGGAGCAGTAAACCTGAGGGAGGTGAAAAAAGCTATTTAAGCTGAAAAGTAACTTGGCACATGAACAAACAAATGCTAAACGGTCATGAATAAAATTAGCAAAAGTAGAAGCAGGTTGCCTATGATCCAAACAATGAGGAAGGATCTTTCCAAAAGAAGAAATGCAAGCAACAATAGTGAAGTATTTTTAGGAAGCAGTTTAACTAGCTCTTGAAAGGGAATAAGGAGATTTAGCTTATTGCTGGGGCTAAGTAGAAAGGCCTGGGATCACTTCCATGTCAGGTTGATATTTGGGTGAAAAGTCTCTTTCTCCTGTCTCCTATTTTACACAACAAAGAGTGCAAGTCCAGTAGTAGGAAGCAAAGCAAAAAGGTGGCATAGCATGACGCAATCAGTTTGCTTTCCTAGGAATACAGGAAGCTGAGAATTTGGCCAATGATACAGAGTGACCCTTCATTCAGATCTCTCTTGAGATGCTGGAGGACTGGAGTAATGTCCAAGATTCACATCAGAAGACAGCCATTTGTTTTCATCAGTTAATACTTTCCTATTTTTTATAGTTAGAAAATATTTAAAGAAAAATACCCCACTTTTCATATATGAAAAAAGGTGAGATCTCCTAAGCACACCTTATCCTCACACTTTAGCCAGATACTCTGAGAAAGAGATGATCACTGCAAGACCTAAATAACTAATCTTCGGTTAAGCTAGTGTTGATTATTAAACTGAACACCTGTCTGCAAGCCTTACAAGTGTCTGTAGGATCACTGATCCTTTGACTAGCATGCTGACTTAATTTTCCATCTTTGAAGAGTACTTCCCTTTAACAGATCCCATAATATTTCTGTAGTGTTTGTTCTATTTCCTGACTTGACTTTTACTCTGTCACTGCCACAGCTCTTTAATCACCATATACTCTTTTGTTATGTGTAAAGACATCAACAACTTCTATGAGGTCAAGTGAGAATGTACCAGAATCAAATACCTTCTAAAAAGTAGAATTTTATTATTGATATTTAATGTGACACATCCCTTATATAGCTGCAGGCAATGTCCCTCCATATAATTGAATCTAAAATCAAATAAACAGGCAAGGAGACCAGCTCTTTTTTAATGCCTTTAACTAGAAAAGAGCACCAGGTGTGAGCGAGAGTGCCCAAGGGTTTGCACATACTACCACTGCTGCTGCTCCCAATGAAGGACCCACAAAAAACAACCACTGATTTACTGGGCAACAGTAAATCCTTACAGCAATCCCGAATAAACACTTCTCTTGGCTCGTTGTCTAGGTCCCCCTTCTAATCCTGTAGTTACAGTGATAGTACCACAGTTTCTAAACTTCAATAAAAGCACAGCTCTGCTCCTTCCTCAGTGGGAGGCATTGTCGGTTTTTCCAAATATCACGCAGGCTCGTTGTTATAGGAGTATTTTTCCTTTGGATGGTACCCAGCATCCTTTGCGTCCCTCTTTATTTAGATGTAGTCGCTTTCTATTACCCCTCATGGCCTCGCCCCGTGGCAGCTCCGCCCCGGGCAGGCCTCGGGACAGCCGCACCCGGAGCACCTCCCCGCCCCCGGGGCCCAGCTCCCACCGCGTCCCGGCTAATGCGCCGCGCCGCTCCCACCGCGGCAGCACCCGGGATCATCCCCGCGGCTCCCACGTCCACACGCCGCCCTGCGCCTGCAGGCTCTTGACGGCACCCACGAGTGTGGGTGGTTGACGCTGAGTTCGGTGGACTCCCGGGGGCTGCAGAGCCCGCCGGGAGCTGCTGCCCGCTCCAGCCGCGCCTCGGAGCTGCCGTCCCGCAGCACCTCCTCGCCTTCGGGACTTGGCTCCCATCGCGTTCCGGTCCGCGCTTCCGCCTCGATCACCGGGATCGGCCCCGCGGCTCCCCCGGCCCCGCGCCCGCACCTCGCCCAGCGCCTGCAGGTTTTTAACGGCACCCACGAGGGTCTGGTGGTGGATGCCGAGCTCGGCGGCCGCCTGGAGGCTGCAGAGCCTGCCGAGAGCCGTGGCCCGCTCCAGCCGCCGCAGGAGCCGCCCTGCCACACCCGGCGACGTCCCGGGGAGCAGCGGGGGCATTACCCGACAGGAGGGGAAGGGCATAAGGGTAAGATCATTAAACTGGGACAGAGTGAGGATTTAACATCAACAACACGAAAAACAGGGCAATTTTACAGTCAACCTGAACAACTTAGGAACTTGTTCACAACATAAAATGTGAAGATCAAACTAAATATACAAAGCTGCTTTCGAGCTTTTTCCAAAACTGCTAGACAGACTGCTGAGTCTCAAATGTCTCATACACTACCATTTACTTAACCATCAATCTTCTAGCTGGGCGTTTTACTAACTTTCTCACCAAGTGGTCCCTCAAACCATATTGCCCAACACTTGAAGATTATACCATGAAAATGTTCTCTGCAACTTGTATATGATGTTGCCACTTTGCCTTTTCTTCTGCCCCTTGGCTGGGTGACAGGCCACTTTTGTATCGAATAATAAAAGGTCCAAGACTTTATTCCTTGGAGGAGCAGCTCTCCCACCAATTTCAGATGAAGTCTTGTGGAGACAGTCACCCAACACATTGCTCAGTACTGCCCAGCCACTTTCCTCAGGAAACAAGCAGCAAAGATCCTGGTCTCACCACCATCATGAGGAAGATCTTTTCATTGTCCTTGTGAGCAGATGTTGATTAACCTTATTTCCTGGGTGCAGAGTGTGCATACAGCCTTTGTGTCCTGGGAAGTGATCCATGCACAACTGCCTTACTTCTCAGGACCATTATCATGAACTCTTCCTCTTTGCTGATCCTTTGGAAATAGGATAATTTTTCCCAGGCTGCTCATTACTTTGAACAAGGGAAGGAGGGGCAGGAACAGCAGGCACAGTTTGACAATTAATCCTTAGTAACAGATTAAACAAATGGTAAAAATTAGCTGTGCCACAAACTCCCTTAACTCCTGTCATGGGTTTATTTACCAAATTTCGATTCCCGGTTAGGGAACCAAGAATGTCATGGTTTGACACCGGCCAAAGGCCAGTGCACCCATGAAAATATATTTTTCTCAATTTCTGCTGTGAGGTAGGACCAAAAAAGGAGCACAGTCACCCAACTTAAAGCATAGAGAAGAAACTTTATCAACTAACACTAAAAAGAAGAAAAAAACCAGAAACCAGAAGGAAGCTTTCAAAACATCCATCCTCCCCCCACCTACGGTTCACTCTCCCACCAAAACCACATGAAAAGACAAAACCTAGGATTTTCAGTCAATCCACCCCTTGAACAATCATTTCCCCAACCCAACACGATGAGCAGAGTCCCTCCTGCTTTGCCATAGATCCCCCACAAGAATACCAGTCCTCTTGTGGCCACACGGTTCACAAATGGCTCGCCCGCGTCTTGCCATTGTGCAACATCACCCCCCA
>VXBU01007099.1:131413-184575 GCA_013400315.1 Bombycilla garrulus
CGCTCCCTGCCAGGATGGTTCCCTCCAGGGGTGGGGGGTGCTCTCTCCCGGCCTGGTCCGGCACGACCCAGTCTCCCCCCCTGCACTGGACGCTGGGGGAAAACTGGGCCAGGGCATGGGGCATCGCTCTTCCTTTCCATCCTTCCCACCACCGGCTGGGATATCTCCCTCAGGAGGGGCTCCCGGCACGGCCCGGCCCGGCCTTTCCCTTCCTGCAGGCCTCCCTGGCCTTGGGGGGGGAAAGCCGGGCCGAGGGCACAGCCCGCAACTCTGTACCTGTTCAAGGCCGGAAACCAAAGAGAGCGATTCCCAGGCAGTCCTGTGCAAATGTATATCCTACTGAGACGAATTTCACTTTTGATTGGCTCATTTCCCTGTCTGTCTTTAAATCTGGCCCACAATTGGTGTTGCACTGGGCTCATGGGAAATTCACAGGCACACCTCACTTCCAGGGGTGGCTATTTTCCTGCCCATTAAAATGTCAATCAATCTCAAACCAGCACAACTCCTTCTACCTTCACGTCTGCACAAGTGCCTTCCTTCCTACCTGCACCCATATTACAGGCTCAAAGAGATCTTCTCAGGGTCCTTAATTACCAGGAACACATTAATGGAGAGGAAGGATGACCAAAGCACACACAATTAGTCACTGAATGTAATTGCAAACCAGGACAGATCTGATGACTAATTGATTCTCAAATCCAGTATTGCTCAGGCACCAATAGGCATGCCATGAATGGGAGTGCTCTGCCCTCAGTAATCACTTTCACACCAAAAACTATGTCACGCTGACTTACATCAACAACAAAAAACAGTGTGTGCAACAGAATCAATTTTTAATGTACCCCACTCAATGCACCCTCACAGTCTCTGGAAACAAAAAGTGCAGAGTTTGTGCAGACTTTTCAGCTCCCATTTGGAACTGAGGAGGCAGCAAGGGTTAGAGCATGTTTTCTCAGTTTAGGACCACAGGACTGACCAAATTCATCCTAACTCTGTCAGCCATTTTTGGAAGAGTCCTTGTAGTAATAGATTCATACCTGGAGCTTGAACACAAAAATAGTGTTTCTGCGTCTGTAAATCTCTAAGGTCTGGATTAGTAGAGGCTGTTAAAATAGACCTATGACCAAATCTGACAGGGTTGTTCTTATGGTCTGATGTTGGAGGCTGCAGAGACATCCTTGCCTTCCTGCTCAGCCTGTCCTACCATGTCTCCTCATTCAACCATGCAGCTGGTAGTGAAACTTAGCACTGAACCATGCAGCTGGTAGTGAAACTTAGCACTGGGCTATACCTTGTATCCTTTGCATGGTCATGCCAACTTCTCATCTTTTTCTAAGCTTCGTCTGAAAACGGCCATTTTCCCTCCTGCTGTTGTTTTATGTTTCTAGTTCATTTAATGACAGTATTTGCATGGAAGTAGTAGATGAGGCCAAGCTGTCTTCAATTGCCTTTCCAGTTTTGATTAAGGTCACCAAGTTCCACCCTGTTGTTAAACAGGGGTATCTTTTAAACCTCACTAGAGACTGTTTCTTTCACTAACTCACTTCTTTGAAGGCAAATCCCTTGGACTAAAACTCTTCTCTCAGTCCTGCAAGGAAGATCTTGTCTCTGATGTGCCACTTTTTCAATGTGCAGGGGTCTTCTCCTGGAGCAATCAGAGATTTTGTAACAGGATGTGATCCAAAATGTGGCCCAGTGAGGAGTGCTGGCCTTGGAGGAAACATTAGACTATATCTGCATCTCATTTCTGAATGACCATGACTGAGACCACCTAAACACCCTTTAACCCATCTCATTGATGCTGCAAATCCCAGCCACTTATCCCACCTCGTAAAGCATAACAAAAAGCAGAAGCTACAGAGTTGCTCTCCTTACTATACTTACGTAGCTGTTATTTCTTACCAACAAAACTGCATCAGCAGATTAAAGTAGCTGATTTTCTAAATAGAATAAATTTCTTTATTTCTTAATTTTCCTTCACAGTAATGGAGATCAGTCTGAATCAATCTAAACACTTCACAGGAGAACTTTCATTTTAAATCATCTGCATGAAGTACAGATTTGGAGAATGAAGGTGAAAGAGTTTACCTTGTGGTCAGCCAAGCACATGGAAGAGAATTCACAGTTTAAAAAGATGACAGGGAGACTTGGTATTGTCTATTTTTTTGTGTGTGGTTTTTACCAAAAAGTTACATTTTCAGTGAAATGTTTAGAGGATCCTTTTGGGCCAATGCTGTGTCACAGCTTCACTTTTGCCATTACTGCTATGAACCTTTCAGTAATAAACACTGAAGAGGTGTGGTGAAGGATTTCTTGTGATAAGTCTGGAAGTTTCATTTGTAAAATTTTAAATTGCATCAGGTTACACACTTCAGTCTCCATCCGTAAGAGGACATCTGAAATGCCTGGATGCCAAACATTGAATACTTGCTTAGAATGTCCTCCTTTTCCAGTTTTACTTTAATTTACAAATAACATGTCAAAAAATAGCTATTCTTATTTGTACTGGGGCAGAGATTGTGCTGAGAGCTAGATCGCTTCATCAGGTCAGATGATATCAATAATTTCAGCATGTGAATACCATCAGCCATACTTTATAAAGAAGCAGGACATTTGCATAGGTGTGCACACACATATGCACTGTGAGGAGTAGGAAATACAGCTAGAATTTTAGAAAAATCTTCTGCATTTTGCCTTAAAAATCCTAGATGTGGGTACCTGAGAGACAGCTTAATCTGTGCTGGTTTGAAAGCAAAACCAGTGAGACTCCAAGTCAGAAATACAATTTAATAGGAAAAAGTAAAATACATGCAAGTAATACAAAGAAAACAAAAACCACTGACAGAGTCAGTATACAACCTGATACCCTGCTAGTTAGGGTCGTGGCAGCAGTCCAGATGAGGTGGTCTTGCTGAAGTAGTGATCCTGTAGACAGGTCTGGTAGCTCTTGTCCTCTGGAAACCAGTGGGTCAGGGCTCCCTGTTCTGTCCTAGTTCCCACATTATATCCAGGTGGGAATGCTTGGCTCCTCCCCCTGGGTGGAGCATCTCACAATGGGATGATGTAATTCTATGAGTCATGTGGTGGATCCTCACAATGGGCTGATGTCATTGTATGAGTCATGGGGTGGGTCCTCACAATGGCCCATTAAACACAAAGGGCTCCCGGAGGGAGTTATCTATGACTCATAGGGCAAGGTGTTAATGGCCCATTAACAGGAGATAGTCCAGGGGAGGAGGCAAAGAAAAACACTGCCCCTCCTTTGTTTCAACAGTTAATGAAGATGGAGATAGAATACAGACCCTCTGGCACATTTTACATTGTAACCTAAGACAAAGACCCTTAAAATCCAACACACACAGCCTTATTTTTTTTTTGCTTCTAAAGGATGAAGCTCACAAAACCACATTTATTTCATTGAATTAGCATAACTTGTGAGCTTCTCTAGTTTTGGCAGCCAGGAGTTTCACAAGAATATTACCCAGTAAAATTTCCAAAACACTGCTCTTAGGTTTGAAATTTTGTGAGAATAACCTTTTTCCCTGGCATTTTGGTTCTCTTTCTTCACATAAAAAGTAGAAACACAGAGGGCTCAAAATGACAGGGAGAATTTCAGCAAAATGGGATTCAAATGGGAACTTTGTAAAAGGTACAGTTTGGTATGAGTTTGCTGATGAAAGGGACAGAACTAGCTTGTTTTTTCCAGAACCCTGTTCTAAGTGGGTCTGTGTCTGTACTGGTCCATATCCCACCAGTGAGGATGGTGCTCAGGGTTCAGTCCTGCTTCTTTACAGAGATCCTGTGGAGGGAATCTCATTTTGCATGGGGAGAGCAGCTGTTTACAGCTCTGTGAGGTCTGAGCTTCAGATAGTTAAATCATGGATCACCTCTGAATTTAACCCTGTGAACTAACACATCAGCTTACTTCAAACCCTTCCAGTATCTCCTCAATGAAAATGTTTTAAAGCAAGATATCAGAACAAAAATGTGGTTAAAGACTACGTGGTTTGCAGAGAGTTTTGTCTACCCCTGAAAAACAAGAAACTCTAAGTAAATATTTACAGTCTGCTCATTAGAAATTTAGACACAAACCTACTAGAGCTATTTACAGTTTGCTAGTTAGGAGTTTAGGTACTCACAAATATCAGCACTCAAGAATTAGCCACTCTTCCTATTCCCATTATGCAAGGAATTCAAGAGAAGAGCTTTTTTCTCTGATGTTTACTGTAGGGAAGGTATATTTAACCATGGGGCAGCTTGGCCAGAGATGCACAGCTCTCACTAAGGATGTGTCACCTCACTAGCATCCAAGGTATTGTTATGTGAACAATCTGAATCCTTCAAAGTGTCTGGCTGTGGCAGAACATCCACACACCCTAGTAAGTTGCCTTGGTCCCCTTTTTATGGGGTTACTTCTCAAAGGTGGCTAAATTCAGAGTGGTTTGACAGCAAGAAACCAATCAGAGGCCTTCTGCATGGGTACCTACTTTGTTCAAGGCTCTGTTTTCCATGTCATCTGTATATGCACCAAATGCTGTCAGCTGCCTGCTCTCCAGGCTGCTCAATATCTTCAGAGGAACCAAGCAAGCAAACCAGAAGCCACAGGTAAGCTCTGTCTGCCTCTGCCCCAGAAAGAAGCACCGTGTGTCACAGCTTGTACTTCACTCTTGCACGTGCACTCACTGATTCACATTAACCACTGTTGATTCTGCGTGTGTCCTCCAGGCACTTCTTGAGAAAAAGCCTCTGGGAAACACAGCTTTATTTCATTGAAAACAGTCTGAAATACAGCTATGAAAACAGTTGCCTTTTTATTTTCCTTGCAGTATCATTTATATTTACTTTTTAGCATGGCAGAAAGCTTCCACAGGAATCACTCCCTTACAGGAAAAGGACAAAGAAGAATGAGATTGAAATGCAGCCCAAGCAGGTGCATGTTGCCCTCCCAAATGCTGTTTCTCTTCTTTCCCATTCCCTTCTCCTTTGACATAGCTGGAAGCTTGTTTTCTTAGCACAGCTGAAAAGTGAGTCGATTGTAGTCTCAAGCAGAATAATTTTGGGCAGCCATGAGTTAAGGATTAGTTAATGTTAGTTAAAGTAAACAGTGCTATTAGTTTTACCTTTCCAAAATGTGATAATAAAACAATAATGTAAGTCACTGATTCCTGGCCTTTTTCCAGTATTCTGATGTTTTGTTATGATTTACTGGATACAACAATGTCAGGCAAATCTATTATCTTTTGGATGACTGTTTATCTCAAGCCTAGTCTCCAGACCTGGCTTTTTTTTCAAGGCATGGAGCTTTATCTTGGATTCACAGAGATTGACCTGTCTGACTCCTGCTAGAATATGCTATGGTTACTTTCCAAACTATACACAAATATATACATGAAAAAGCAAAAAATAAGCATATGGTGATGCCAGTTACATTTTGTGTTGGGGCTAGTTTTGAGTTTATTTTACTTTTAATCTCTCTGGTGGAATGAAACCGGTGGTATACAATAGCATGCCTACATCCAAACATGGACGGATATATTGAACGATAATGTTTTGGTCTCTAATTTCACTGACATAAACACTAGAGTGGATCTCCTTCTCCTCTTGATACTCTTCACAAGTTCCACTTTTACCTTTTGTTTTGTTGGATTGATTTTTTTGTTTTTTTTTTCTTTGTTTTAATCTGGAATTTGAACCTATTGCCTGCAATGAAATGACACATCAGTGTCATTGGCTTCAGGCCCCAGTATATGAAAGGTGGGGTAATTGTAGTGTGCAATTACTTTACATAAGGTGGGGAATTACAGTGTGTGGATCCAGGCCTCATTTAGATTGGTGTTCAGATATCTAACTGGAAAGGACTCATTGCTAGGTCTGAAAATGTTTACTGATGGCTATTTGTCTTTCAATCTTTCTGTCAGGTCTGACTACTCAGCTGTTGTGCCTTCTCCTTCCTACTGCAGTGCCCAATAAACTCTTTATGTCCATCACACATTGTATTTTCATCAAGCACTTTAACACTGGGTTATCTCTTCAGGTAAAAACATCACCTCAGGATCTACAGTTTGGGAGATTTTGGAAGAATGTTGTGTAGAAAAAGTATGTTTTGCATTCTGCAGTGTAATTGCTTAGGTATAAGCATTTCCATAGTTAAATAAAAAAGCTGGTAATAAGTAGGAGAGCTCTTTAAAGACTGGGTTCATGCTATTTTCAGCATATGGCAATGATGTTTTGTTACTTATTAAGTATTGATTTACAAAGAGTTGCCACTGCTTCCTCAGCACAGAGGAACCTTTGCTGCTTTCTGAACCAAACCAAGAAAATGACAGGTCAATAACACACCTGCTTCTTTGTAATACCTCAGCAAATCTCTTCTCAGTTTAAAGCTGGAGGTCTGTCTTTTCATCTCCTTTGATGTACCCAGTGGCACACATAGAGGAAAAACTGTAAAATACTGTAAAACTGCAATTACATTTTTATTTAATGACAACACACTGGTAATTGATGAAATGCCTGGACATGACCACCAAATTGTCTCGTTCTTGACAGTGTAAATGTGGAGCAGGATGCTGGAAGGACATCTACTTTGGGTTTGTATTTACAACACTAAAATTGAGACAGGAATGTCCTGGAGAAGCTCCTGTGCTGTTTCCATGTCACACTAATACACAGAAGAACCCTGCTGAATATGAACCTAGAATGTGGATGACGATTTCTTGTTCCTAGGTTCACAACAGATTTCTTGTCAGGCAGCAAAAGTAAACACAATGTTGATGAGGTTATAATTTGCTTCTCTCAGGGACGTGTCAAACCATTCTCAGTAGTTTTTAGGAAACAGAGGATTGCACTAAGAATTTGTGGAGGACCCATCCCTGGAAGTGTTGAAGACCAGGTTGGATTAGGCTCTGAGCAACCTGGTCTAGTGAAAGGTGTCCCTGTCCGCTGCAGTGGACTTAGAACTAGGTGATCTTTAAGGTCTCTCCTAAACAAAGTCATTCTGTGATTCTGATTCTATCATTCTATCATAGTAGTGGGAGGCATAGCACAGGAGGTGACCACAGGTATGTCTGCTGCAGATGTTGCTCTTCCTCAGGTCCTTCAATGGAGCTTCCCTTGAGCTCTAACCTGGCCAGTGAAGAAAGAAATAGTTCACCTGCAAGGCACATTACCCAGTCATTTGTCCCACCATCTGTATTAAGCCAGAAACATAATGGAAAATGTCAGTGCCATTGCCTGCTTTGCTCAGCAGGCTCCTCTGGAAGATACAAGTTGTGAGACATCCCAGACTGAAGCTGAAGGCAGTTTCAGCTAGGTCAGAAACTCCAGAGGCACTTCATCAAGTGCACCATCAGACACAGCTGGCTAGTGCTGAAGACCAACCATTTGCTCCTTATACATAATCACTGTTATACACTGCCTTGGATTGGAAAGACCTCTAAGATACCTCATTCTAAATCCCCTGCCATGAGCAGGGAGAGCTTTCCCTAAGCCTGAATATATTCCACTAAAATCAGCAGTAGATTCAAGACAAAGTATTATAATGGTTGTGGGAAGAAATCATAAAGAGATTGAGTTAACTTTTTCTCTGATACAGCCTACCCTCAGCTCCTGAGTCCTGGTGCTAGCGTCATGGGTGTGTTGGGTGGATTCTGGAGAACAGCAGGACAACATCAAGTATTTCCTCTAGAAACAGAAAGGAGCCATATATGGTGTCTTGACAGAGCTTGGTCTAATGCACTACTAGTGGACTCTAAATCTGCAGGAAAATTGAAATATTCGCCAGGCAATTAAGGTTGGAGTTAAAAGTTTCCCTGTGATGTCATTACAAAGATAATTTTCTCTAGTTTTCAATGAAGCCTCTGTTAACAACTTAGAAGCTTCCTGGCTTGCCTGTTAGATGCAAATGGCTCACCCTGAACTGTCTGATAACCAGGCTGGGGATCGTGCTGCCACATGCCTTTGCAAGACAGCTGACCCAGATTTGCAGTCTTGTCTAGCTGCACACGTGGTCACAAGGCCTGGGAGGTATCCCTGTTTCTGCTTCTTGAGGGACATTAAAATCTGACCTGTTTACGCACAAAAGATACCCCTGGCTGAGCTGCTTTTGTTGTGTCCTTGTTTACTTTTAATTTTTTAAATAGTGAATCTTTATACCAGTCAACATCATCTGGGAATGGCTGCAAACACCAACATTTTTTAATTACATGCACACATAGTAGTGAACAAAGATTTGTCAGTGATACTCCTGTTGGCACATCTTTGCTCCAAAGAAATGTCTGTCTTTCAACCATACCCCTCTAAGCCTTTCTTTTATGAGGCATGCTGTTATGCAAGACCTTGGCTGTGATCCAAACCATATTGGGCCCCCTTTAAGCATCCCTTTTACAACCTATCCTTTACAGTAACACACCAGGTCCCTTGTTTCTCAACAACAACTTTCTGTACAAAAACCTTTCAGCCCCAAAGAAGCCTTTAGACCCAGCAGTTGTGTGATTTTCACCATAAATAACAGCTCTTATTAATCAGCAGCATTAATCTATAGAGGCATTATTCCAAAAACTAGCAGCTTTTCAGAATTTGCTGAGAATGTTACGAGAACAGTAACACATAGAAAATCTCTTGCATTTAATTAGTGTTGCATTTCTTTGGGGTTGTAATGTTCCGTGCTGTTAAGATAGTGTCTCTCAGTCATCACTTTGATTAACCAAAAGGACACAGTGTGTATACGATTGATCTCCTGCTCCCAGAGAAATTCCCCTGAACTAATCACTGAGCGTGTTATGGGCTTATCTCACAATAACTTCAGAGCTGAGAATGTAGAGATCTCCATATCCTGTTACATACCCTCCTTGCATTACCATCTGGTTAACAAGCCATTGCTGGGGAAATAATTCGTCTATCTGTAGGTCTCCATAAAGAAGGCAAAGAGAATGAATTTCTGAATGAAATTCAAAAACAGGTTGTTACCTAGGATATGAAAGAAATAAGAAAAAAAAAAAAGGCACCATCATCAAGACTCAAATATCTTGCTGTAGATTTAAATATAAAATTTAGAAGCTTAGTTGAGACATATTTCTGTCCTGCAGACAGAATACTACCTGTTCATTGCAGAGCTGTCCACCTCTAAAGAGTGTGAATATCTTTTAAACTCTTAATATTTTGGCCTTAATTTTTTTCAAGCATTATGCAGTAATAGGTACATATAGATGCTTTCCTAGAGAAATTACAGCTGCTCTCTTGCAAATTATTACTCAAACAGGCTTGGACAAAAGGGTATTTTGACAGGAGTGTAAAATACCACTGGATTTTTTCATTATCATTAAACATAAAGCTCAGAAGAGCATATTTTATCCCTGGATTGGCAAATTTTCAGGCCAATTTGAAAGCTGAATTTGGACACCTAGTTGAGAAATTGCTTATTGAACCATACTAGCCACAGTCCCTAGTGAAAATTTGAAGGTGTCTGTGTTTAGAGATTGGAAAATAGACCATACTGGATTACTAACAGCAGTATGTTACAGCAACAAGCACAATTGTAATCTACTACCATGTCCTCAATCTTGTGACACAAAAGAATAAAATAATTTGCTCTGACTTTTTTTTGAGTTTTGCTGCTATAATTAAGAGATGGCAGGTTTTATGGGAAAGAAGAATCAAAATGAAACCTGACCTTCCTGCTGTGTACATGGACAACTACAGAAGTAGGCTCTGAATCATATTGATGCATACATGCCTTTCACACAATCACAGAATCACAGAATGGGTCAGGTTGGAAGGGACCACAGGGGTCATCTGGTCCAACCAGACAAGCTCTCTGGACAATCTGTTCCAGTGCTCAGTCACCTGCACAGTGAAGAAGTTCTTCCTCATATCCAGGTGGAACTTTCTGTGCATCACTTTCTGCCTATTGTCTCACGTCCTATTGCTTGGCACCACCGAGAAGGGCCTGGCTGAATTCTCTTCACACCCACCTTTGTGTGTTTATACACATTGATGAGGTCCCCCCTCTCAGTCATCTCTTCTCAAGGCTGTACAGGGCCAACAGTCTCAGCTTTTCCTCTGCAGAAGCCCAGGAAATAATGTGTATTTATGCATATGTATCAATCATGGATAGTCATATTGCTGAGCCAACCAAGGACTGTTGGTAATAACAGCCAAGAGTTGTTGGTAATAGGCAAGGACTATTGGTATTAGCATGCTGTGAGAAAGAACATTTCTACTCTCATTTCCCTGACAACCTCTCTATATCCATTTCAAGTGATCTGCTTCCATCTCCTGTGTGTTTTCTGCTTATGCTTGAGTAGTGACTTTGCTGTGTCTTCAGTATTCTCCAGAGCAGAATATCTCTTAGGTTTGCTTTTCCCCACTGAACTTAGAGCCCGGTTTCTCCACACAGTGGGCCAACGGCAGCTGGTGAAGAGGAACCTCCACTATCTTTAAAATGCACACCTTGCTGGTAAATCCAGCTGGGATCATTGATCCTGCTTTTGGGTGGGTGAGACCCACAGATCTGTGTAATGAGAAAAACTAGGCATTGCTTCTAATGCATTGCAGAACTTCAGGACCTGTGGCAGTCCTCTCCAAACTCTTTCCAGCCTTACCAATGTGAAATGTGAAGTTTCATTAATTTGTGAGGCTAACCTGGTCAGGCTAATGTATTTGGAGAGAAATTTAGTTAGATTATTAAATATATTTTTGGGAGAGAGTGGGAACAGGAACAGGGGAAGGGCATTTTCCCCATTAGCTCTTCACCCGAAGCTATTATTGTGCAAACATGATTGGAAACAAAACAAGAATAAATGAATACATGACTTCAGCAGGGCTTTAATTCATTTGCTGTCAGGTATTAATTTAAGCTGCAACTAAAACAATAGACTGTTGGGTGCCATTGGTGCAGCTGAAAGCCTGGTGCACATGACTTTTCCACTGGAATGCTTTCAAGTTCTTTTTCCTCTTCCTATCCTAGCTGTGAAACCTTTATGCAAACAGTCTTAGTCACAATTAGATTACATCAAAGAATGTTTGTCTTGGTTTCAAGCCTGCTTGGGCTAAAACCAAGATAAATTGCAAATTGGCTAAAACCACCAACAAACACCCACTTTTTCTGGTAATTACAGATGAGGAATGTACAGTGCTTTTAGGTCTTATATTTCCACCGCCCTATCCTGTCCTTAGTCAGCAATTTGTTAGGTAATTAGAAAACAAAGTTCAATAGACTGTCTCAGAGTGGGTGGGGATTTTTTTCTTTCCCCTTATGGCTTTTGGGCGTCACAGAATACTTATAAAGGAATGAACTCACAACCTGACCTGTCCAAAAGCAGGCACATGTGAAGCACAAAGAGAGGAGGCAATCCTCAGTTCATAATCCTCAGGGACAAGTAAAACTTAAATTGACAAATGACAAGGGAAGGCAGCTTTTTTCTGTCTTGTCCTCTCCCTCCACAGTGAAAATCAAGGAAAATAAAGAGGTACCAATCAAGCTTGTCGTTGTAAAGCCACTGCCCTCAAAATTGTTTATGGGCTAAAAAATGTAGAGGAGGATAATTTTGGCATACACTTGAACAGAGATACCTCTAGATGGACACACCAGGACATGGCATAGCAAAGCTGTTGGAGGAGAGTTAAGCACCCTACAACCAGCCAAGGGATTTGAACAGCTTTACATTAACTCAAGTGTTTCCCTCAGGTCTTGCCAGGAGATAGGTAGTGAAAGCAGGAGCCATGCCCGAGTCTGCCCTCCATAGACATGGCAGGCATGGAAATACCTTGTTTACATCAGCAGTGGCTTTTCATTTTGAAAAGTCACTGATGGCGTGAATGAAGATTTTGTCTCTGGTAGCTGAGGGGGCTGTGAGATCTCACCACATCAGGGCTGTGCTGCTCAGTACCATGCCATTTGTGCTACTTAAGTTTTAAATCAGTGTAGCACAGTAGACACCCATGGATTTATTCTGGACTTATACCATTATCTTTTAATAGAGGTGGACAGAAAAAAATAAATGAAAAGATAGTTAAAGTACAAAAATACTCCTGTATTGATATTCACCATAACAAATATTTACTCCTTGACATTTGCATTGGCCAGTCAGACCAAAATATATTTTCTCAGAAAACAATTCCATGAAGGTACCTTTTCAGGGACATTTTTTTCAGATTCTTTCCCTTAAGTATTCCTGCCAGGGCTGAAGGTGGCTCCCATGGCTGCTAACTCCATGCTGAAATCTGTTATTTAATCACAGGATGGCATGTAGGCTGTGCAGAAAATTTTTTACAGCTGAAAGTTCAGGATGTCAGACAGGAGTTTCAGCTGTGTGCTGCCACAGGCAGACAATTAATGTTTTCTTCTGGGATGCAGAACAACTGTAATCATCCCTTAGCCCAAACGGCATAAGAAAAGTGTTGTTGATGGTCAGTTTCCCAGGAACTTGCAATTTTCTGCTTCCTCACCTTCCCTTTCCAAGCATTCTTCACCTCAGTTCCATGTCCTTCACTGCAGAAGTTCCCCTGGGTTTTGATTTTTCACACACCACCATTCTTTAAATAGCAACAAGATTATTTTAAGAATAACACAATCTTTTATGCTCAGAGCAGAGATATGAAGGCTGGTCCCTAAGCTAGGATAGAAATTACAGTTTTAAACATGAAATAAAGAGACACATCTTTTAGCAGTTAAATGTGTTGCTACACTTTTATTGTGCATGAATGGTAACTGACACTCTAAATGTCACTTTGGACATTTCATGGTTCATTTTTTCTAAGAAATTGGGGTTTACAAGGTGAAGTGATGCTGAGTTTGGAGAGATAGAATATGGCTCACACTGCTCCCAGGATTACTTTGCTGATATTGGCATATAGCATGGTCTGGTCTGGAACAGTGACAAGAACATCAAGTTGATGTTTTCATTTTCATAGCCACAGAAGCTGTTGCCACAGACTAATCAAAAACTCAGTATGTCAAAAGATCCCCCAAACCACTTTGTGAACAAGACCATGAAATATAAATCCATCAGATTGACTAGATATATGAGTAATTTACAATGAACTATTTACGATGTAAGTAATTTACAATGAATCTATATTGTCCCATTCAGATCTACTGCTCAATATGCAGCACAATATGCCCTGTTGCCTTGGCCATCTCCAGCTGTGCAAAGGACTCAGTGGCAAAAAAACTGACAGAGGGGGAGAGCCAGTGCCCAACTCTCAACCAGAAGAGTCATTGGGTGGGCTTGGTGCTGCACTGAGGCTGGGAGACTGTCCCCCAGGTATGAAAACACAGATGTGGTCTAGGATATAATGTATACATGTCTTGGTTTTGAAAGACAGGTGCCTGCCAAGGAAGGCAGGAGCTTCTCTTGGAATAGAAAATGTAAACCCTCTCCCTCCAAATTATTAAAAGGGGCTCTCAGGCAAAAAATATGAGGATAGGAATAAAAGTTATTTAATATGTATAAACAAAATAAACTAAAACAAACAAACAACAAAAAACCCAACAAACTACAACCTAATAGGAAAATTAGAAAATGCAGTATTAAACAAAGAAACAAACCCTGACAGTTAGAATACAACCTGACACCCTATCAGTCAGGGTGTTGATAGCAGTCCAGTTGGAATGGTGGCTCCAGTAGTGCTCCTGGAGTAACAGATGGTTCTGCTGAAGCAGAGATCCTGTAGAAGGGCAGAGTTTTCTTCCAATGGTGCAGTGGTGATGTTGAAGGGTCTGGTCCTTCCTCTGGGAAATCCAGTGGGAGAGAAGGCTGCTCCTCTGGGAATCCAGTAGAAGGCAGATGCCTTTTCTGTCCAAATGCCCAGATTATATCCAGTTGGGAATGCTTGGCTCCTCCCCCTGGGCGGAGCTTCTCACAATGGGCTGATGCCATTCTCTTGAGTCATGTGGTGGGTCCTCACAATGGGCTGATATCATTCTATGAGTCATGGGGTGGGTCCTAACAATGGCCCATTAAACACAAAGGGCTCCCGGAGGGAGTTATCTATGACTCATAAGGCAAGGTGTTAATGGCCCATTAACGGGAGATGGTCCGGTGGAGGAGGTAAGGAAAACACTGCCCCTCCCAATTTTAACAGTTCATGAAGATGGAGATAGAATACAGACCTTCTGGAATATGTTACATTGTAACCTAGGACAATACATTACCTGATGTGATATGGAAGTTAAGCCTAGCTGATAGATAACCAATCCCACTGTACTATTTTTTGACAGAAGAAAAGATTTTTGAGTTAATTCAATGACTTCCACAGATTTTGAATGCCCTTGTGATTTACTAATTATGTAGGCATTTTCTCCAAAGCTTAGAAGTAAAAAAATAAAAGTATCACTCTAAAAAATACAATTAAGGTATAAGAAAGAAATTTTTACTGTTATGAAATGCTCTGTTTCTGAGGAGGTTGGCAAATGCTTCTTCGATACTTTGATAATGAAGTAGAAATTTATATTTTCAAAAAGTATGGGTGGTTTGGGGCGAATTGTGTCTCTGTGTTAAATTAGTGTCTGATTTCAGGCCTGATTTACAGAAATGCTGAGAAATGTATCTCTGGAAAACAAGCTGTCTAATGCTGCTGAAAATCTCAGTGAGAGTTCATATCCAAACATAGTTATAAATTTCAGGAGTGATTAAGTCACTGGTGGTCTGGTTTTTATCACTTACAATTATTGTGATGACTTACGAGGTTGGGATCTGTTTCCAGATTTCCCGAAAGAATGTGACAGTTCTGATCTCGTATATTCTAGGGTCAAGTGCCCATTTAAATTACTTACTTTACTGAAAAACATGGACCAAAATAACATACTAGCTTTTAAAGAAAAAGGCATTGGCAAGCTACTGCAGCCTACATACATAAGCAATTGCCAACCAGCAAAATATTTTCAGACTCACTGATAATGCAGTCTGAAGAGTTTCTTATGATCATTTAGTAAGAAATTTTAGAGAGCTCTCCAGGATGAAAAGTTCTCACATTATTGCATTGGACACATAGCTTCTGTACATGTGTTTTATGTTGCCAGTATGCCATTAAGTGATTTTATGGCCATGCCAAGGACCTTGTGGACAAGGGTTTTATGGTTCTCTGCTTTGCACTGCCTGCACTTACCTTCCACATGCCATATAGCAGGGTCTGCCTTACTGTCCCACATCTGCAGCACACAGCAGTTTTCATCTCTGATTGTACAACTATTGAGGATGAAAGACAAACAAATGCATGTCTGATATTAGCTAATGTTATCAAATGCTAATAAATGGAGGTATTGATTTCATTTGACAGAACAGCTCGGGTCAGGTAACACACAGCATTTCCCGTTCTTGACCTGTTCATCCAGCCTGGTTTAGGCTGGTTGGTCCAGAGGAAGGTTGGTGGTGGTTGGGTCTCCTACAAGATCATCTGGTCGAGGGGTTTCTGGATGTTACTCTTGAATGGAAATGCCTTGATGGGCTTAAAACAAGCTCTCCTTGTCCTCTCTTGAGGCAGTAATCCAAAACTCACTGCAATGGTAAGATTTCTTCTGAGTTCAACACCAGACAAGTGTTAGATTACACATATAAGCCATGAGTTCTTTGCAGCATTTTTGTGATAAGATTTTTAACTCTAGGATGACAGCAGAAACAGAACCAGTCTCAATAGGAGATGGATATACTCAGTGAAACTAAGCAAACAAAACATATCTAGTGAATATAGAACACATCATATCAGAGACAAACACATAAGCCAGAAAAAGATTCTGCTCAAACAGTTGAACCAGAAAATTTCTGAAACACCGTACTTTCAGTGTATCTGTGTCTCGGGTTGAAGACAGGTATCTGCTGGGAAAGGCAGAACCCTCCCTCAGAACCCCCCCTCCCCCTCCGAATTACTGAAATTAAGCGGCCTTCAGGGAAGATATGGGGAGGAATGACAGTCCTTTACTAATGAGTATAACAAGATACAAATGAACAATAACTACGGCATTAACAACAACAACTACAAAGAAAAAAAAGAAAAGGTCAGGGACACCCCCACCCCACAGCAAAGCCGGCAAGAGGGATGGGGAAGGCCTTGCTTCACGAACCCTGTAGGCGGTCTGTAGTCGTAGATGGCTCCAACGGGCCCCTCTGAGGAGAACGGAAGAACTCTGAGATGGAATGCAGGAGTTCTGGTGCAGGGATGGATTAGATGGGTCACTGTTCTTCCCGCAGTCTCAGCAGGGCGTCCCAGCGGGGCGAGCAGAAGCAGCAGCAGCAGCAGGGAAAAAAAACGAAAGCTCCTGGGTTATGAACTCCTTTTCTTTTCCAAGCAACCACAGCTCTGAGTGTCCTCTCTCCTCGAAAAATGATTATTTTCTTTTCCTACCCCTTCCCGGCCTGGCAAGTATTTGTCTTGCAAATACACTTAAGTATTGGCCATCAGGTTCCCCTGCAACAAATGGGACAAAATTCTATAGGTAAAGAGAACGAAAAGGGACAACACCCCCCACAACCTGTTTTTTCTGTCCCATGACAGAGACCCAGGAACCATCTAGATCTTCCAAGGAAGAAATTCTGTCATGGATTAAGATTTGAGGAAAAGATTTTTAGTAGACTTGAACATTAAGTTCGGAGTACCAAACCACATTCAAATTTAAATATGAAGCATAGTCAGTGAGCTATGGGGACCTCCAGAACAATGAGCAGTTTGGGGTGCTTGGTGCTGTCCAGGTAGTGATCACTACACTGAGCCCTAAATCCCAGGTGCTTGGTTTGAGGGCATTGTGGGAGAACTCGGCATTATTTGCTTTTGTAAAGAGACATTCATCTTTATTATATCAAGCCAATACTTTTTGTTGTCAGAGGTGGTCAGAGATAGAACAAATTGTACCTGGGAGTGTTTGCAGGGTTCCCAGATCCTCTGTATCCTGAATGTGTGACCTGCATGCTGTTGCAACCCAGGAAAAATAAGGGAATGGTGGCCAAACTACTTTCCCTCCCTATGGTGTGACAGCCATTGTGGTTTGCGGGGAGCAGAGGGAACATTCTCAACAGAGCCATTGCTGAAGTTGGTTTTAATCAATTTAATTGTTAACATTCTGGGAAGAGAGGGAGGAAGCGGACCACAGACTAACACAGTGGGGTTTAAGAGAAGTGATAAAATATAACCTTACAGCCTGCCATGCAGCATATCTCTGAGAGATTAGAAAATTATCAAGCAAGAGAACAATTAAACTGATTTGTAATTAACTCTGCAGAGAGTAAAACCAGCAGGGTTAATGGAAGGCAAAATACTGCTTGCTGGGTTTGTCCCTAAAAACTGCTCCAGTCCCTTACTCTTTTTCTCTGTCCCCCTCAGCAATGTCACAGATCTGGAAAGGAGGCTTCAGGCGACCTTGCCCTGGGTGGGTGCATGTCGGTGATGTTGGGTTTGCTGCAAGCCTGTGGCAATGTAAGCCTTGTCACTGCTGCCCAGCACCAAAGACAATCTGTGGAGAGAAGGAGGCAATTATCCCTGATGCTTTAGGCAGCTGCACAAATGCCCACCATAGGCATGGCAGGTGCCAGCCATGGCTGCAGGCCAGGGTAGGGAGGAGGCGGTGAGCCCCAGCCCCACACTGGTGTGTGTGAGCAGAGCTGGCCAGGCCTCCCCCTCTGAGCAGACACTGCACAGGGCTGGGCTGACAAACAGCAGTGCCCTGCTAGTGATCCCCAGGGACTGTGGGGACATGGGCAGTGTAAGGCAGATGGATGTCCAGCAGCTGCTGAGGATGGCTGTCTTAGCTCCAGTCCTGGAAATTTTTCTTGCTGATCCCTTGTCTTCACAGTCACTTTCCCCAGGCCTTACCCTCATGACTGAGTTTGTTGGAACAGCAATGTCCTGACTGCTTGTGGAAACAGTTGTTTTTGTGGCTTAATGGAGATCCGAAGATAATCTTGCTCAGAGAGCAATGCATCCTCTTGGAGATCTATATTTCAGGACAAACCCTGGCTTACTTTAACCCAGCTCCCATCCATGCCCAAAATCCCCTAACTCAAAGCTACCAGTGCATTTAACTAAGACAGTCATCCTGTCTTTGGTTATAGACTAAAACATCACTCACAGCCTGTTTACTTTGTAGTGTGGCTATAACCTAAAGCCCTAAATGCTGCCAGCATGTTCCTGCCTTGCCATAATTAGCAGGGTGAAGTCTCTGCAACCACATGGTGGTTCTGTGGCATGACTCTCCTCCCCGGAGCAACATGTGTGTGGTGCTAACCACAGCTGTCTGCAGGGAAGATGTGCTACTCATTCAAGTTTCCTTCTAATTTCTGTGCTCATGGCTCATGGCTACTTGGGCCCCAGAGGTGAAGGCCCCCCAGATGGGGGCACAAGTGGGACAGATGGGGTTACCTCCAGTGATTCAGATGGATGAGAGACAATCCCACCTGAGAACTTTGGTCACAGCCCTCTATTTCTGCAGGGTGCATGCCTGTGTTTTGCTGTGTTTGGGAGGGCATGGTGTGTTTTTTAGTTGCAGTTTATTGCTCTAAAGCTGCAAGTAGCCTAAGAAAGCAAAGGAAGAAACACAGGAGAAGAGACAAAGCAAGGAGACAGTTAAAATAAATAGAGAGGGGAAGGGGGAAGTTAATGAACTTGCTCCATCTAATAAGCAGTTTCCTTCTATCTCCCCATGAATGCTTTTGTTTCACCAGTCTGTGCCAGTTTACCAGTGCTCCCTGCCCCCACCACTAGAGAGTGTGTTCATCCACCACACAGCATTTGAGCTTTCTCCCTGCCTCAGCATTGCTACAGGCAGAGTAGCTACCTTGAAAGGAGGGAGTTGGGAAGCTGATCTTCATGGCCCAGACAAACCCCAATTTCTTTTCTCAGTGTGCCAACAGGGATGACAATTAATGCCGGGGGGGGTGGGGGGAGGTGGTGGAGTGGTGGCTTTAATGATGCAGGCACCTGTTCCCTGAGAAATGGCCTCAGCTTTCTTTGGCACAAGTCACTGCTGAGGCTCCTCAGCCACAAATTGCTTTTCCATAAAGGCAAAGCAGCTTCGTTTATAAACTGCTGTAGACAGGCTAGAATTTTCATGATGAGAGCACAGAAGCAACAGTCATTACAGCCATATAAATGAGTTTATTTATTCAGCAAGAGCACATCTGCCAGGCTGTTGTGAGGTAATCTGCTGCTGCTACAGCCCACAATTAATGGCTGCTGGGGACAAACGAGATGGGAGAGGAACTTGCATACAGGGAAGGGAGAGCTCCACCAGTTTCACAGGGGACCTTGAGCCACCTGTGCCAGCACTGGCACCTCATGGTGGTGAGGGTATTCCCAGGGAATACCTGAGGAGCTGGGCCGGCAGACCTGGCCCTGACCTCAATTCAAGCATGCACAGCAGGAGCGTGCTCAAAAGAGGAAGCTGCTGGGAGTGCAGCCATAGCAGCCCCATGCCAAAATGAGCAGTCCAGACGGTAGGGCTGTCCCTGCTTATTCCTCTGGATGCTGAAACAAGAAGTAAGAATAAATCTGGGCTGGAAACAAAGGGTGGATTGAAGACTAAGATTTCAGATCCAGACTGTAAAAATAGTATCCTTCAGGGGCTGTTAGGATTCAGAGCTTTGACTTGATTCACCAAAAACTTCTTGACTCTGTATCACCTTTTTGGCTCTGATTTTGGGGTGGAGATGAGTGCAAAAGAGGTGCTAATCCAAGGGTATGGTTTGGCCTCCTGCTCAGCTGGAAATGAGTACACTGCCTGTAGCACAGCTCCTGCAGGCAAGTTGCAGGAGATTAGTTGGCTGTCATCTATTTGACCCAATGAGGCCTGAAGAATTTGCTTGCAATGCCACTAAACTGGTCAAATGCTGAAACATGAAGGACAGATGGAAATAACTGTAAAATGCTGTAACCTGGCATGTCAGCAACACTCCACAGCTTTCATACGAACTGCGAGCAGTGGCAGAAAAAGGCATTAATGGGAAAAGTGAAAACCTAGAAGACCTCTGTTTTAATAGGCAATGCAGAGAGGGGTTGTGAGCTTTTCTGCACACAGAAAAGATTATGGGCCTGTAATCTTCTGAATCACTGGAGAAACATGGCAAAATAAGAGGGTGTCACATGCAAAGACCAGATGGAATTCCCCCATCCTTTGCCTTCCACCTCCAGGGGAAGGTAGAAGTGACTGGCAGTCCCAGCTGACACTGCTGATGCTTGTCTGGTCCCATCCAATGGTCCTGACAGATGTTTTAATCTACTGTTTGAAGAATTACTTCTGCACAGCTCTGCTATTCGAACATCTGTTTCTGTTTAGATAGACAGAGGCATTTCAAACTGTACTGGCCATGCCACACACTGGGAATTGTTTAAAAGGCAACCCAAGTTGCTTACATTACTCAGTTACAGCGTGAGGAGGATTTACTGCAGCAAACCTTGACATATTTTTTAAGCCCTGTAAAACAGATCATTCATGAAAAGGGAACTGTTTTGCTTCCTAAATACATTCTTTAAAAAAGGGGGTATTTACAATTATAAATCCATAAAGGAATTGCTGAAAAGCCAGGGCTTTTCTACTTGCATCCGTGTTCCCATGTCAGGGGAAGAAATGCTTGTTTAATCATGATTTCACTGTCCTTGGCTTTCCCGGCTTTTGTAGTTGAATGTGTGTGTGTTTTTGCTGTTCCACTTCTTGCCCTACTGCTGTCAACACCGACTGATTACTCCTCCTCCAAACAGCCTCTGACACATTGCATGTCAGAAGATTTCTATACTGAGCTTCCCAGTTTCTCAGTGGAAAGAAACAAGAAGCAGCTACATTTCAGACAATGGAGAGAGCTCAATATCACTAAGCCTGTTACATTTAAAATACTTTTTGCATTCTTAGGTTCTGTGTACCTACCATCTTCTTTAATTAGCCTTGAAATTAAAGATGTTATCTCTCTTCTTTTCCTCTGACTTGCCTAGTTGTTCAAGCCTTGAATTACAAAGCAGATGGCAAGATTTTCAGCTGATCAAAAATCATGGTATATCACATGTAAGGAATATCCTGATTGCTGACCATCAAGTGTGAGCTGCCATCATCCAGCCCTTTGCCTGCATTCTTGTAACAGGTGGAGCACTTTGTTAATGCATTTGGCTGATTTTCACTGGTGAAATAGTCCCCAAGGGTTCTGGTTTTAAAAATAGCAGAAATCTGAGCTCTGTCTACAAAGGGATAGAAGGAGCACACTGTGAGATCTTGCTTCTTTTGTCCTACTGGGAATTGCTGAGCTAAAACCACATGCTGAAGGATCGTGCTGCTTGATTTCTTTAGCATCCTTCCCCCTTGTTTGTGAATTTTCAGATTTGTGAGCCAAGGAGCTGAGGAAAAAGTCTCCCTGGTTAGCTTTTCTTTTCCAGTTACAGGCTCCTCTGACAAGCACCTCTCAAAATCAAACATACAACAATACTTTTGTCCTTATACACTGTTTCTATTCTCTATGAACAAAAGGATAGGTTAAAAGGAAGGCCTTACATAAACATGAACACACTGGATTGTGGCTGGCTGTGTTTCTGTGCACCAATGGTACTTCTATGCTATGCAATACTCAGTGGATTATTTTCCTTTAGAGGTTTCATTATAAAACACATCTTATCAAAGTCCTTAACTTGTGCAACTCTAAACCTGTAAATAATACCAAGCTGGATGACAGCTCATCTTCTTTAAATTAGACTTGTTCAAATATGTTCCTCATTTGAGTCCTGCAGTAATTAGCCTGGAAACAGCAAACAGCCAGTTGCTTTGACCTGAACTTTTCTTTCAAAGAAGTGGCAAAAACAATTGAAAGAGACAAATAATATTTCCTGAGATCCACTTGTTGCTGAATTTCCCTTCAGTTAGGCAACGAAGGGGAGGTGCGGGAAGCACTTCTTGTTATGGACATGAATTAGTGTTTGGACAAATGAAGCTGAGAAGAGAAAGGTGAAGGCAAGGAGAAACAATGAGAGAAAAGCAGCCTCAGGTTTATCATGGGCTGGCCATGTGCAGGGGCACTCAGGAAGAGGCACATTCCCATGTGATGCAAAGGCTAGAAGAACAATGCAGTCCTTCCTCAATAGGGCATTTGAACATGCTAAATTATCCCTCTGGACATTATATGGAAGTGAAATACATCAAAATAAGAAAGGAGGAAGAAACACATTTTTGCCTTGATGAGGGACAGCCCATGATTTGCTGAGACATAACAATGGACTTCTAGTAAAAACACCGAACAGCAGATGAAGGTTTTTCGCGGGGAGTGTAATTGCCCTCCTGAGCTCTGCCACTGTATGAGTGTGCCTTGGGGGCTCCAAGCTTTTGGGCAGCTGTCTTTGCTCCTGCTGCACTCCTGACTGCCTCCACATCCCTATCCTTGACAGTACTTTCCATTCTAACACCTTCATTGACACCTATGATCACAGCACAGGTTTAAGGAGCTACAACCCCACTGCAGCACTATCACTTTAATGCCCGTAGGCACAAAGCAGAACAGAAGATGACTAATTCATTAGTCTTCAGGAACTACCCAGCTCCTGAGAGCACCTGCACAGTGTCCTGGCCTTCAAGATGCCCCTTCTGTGGAGTTACTGCTCTGTTAAGCAGTGGCGGTGCCTTTTCTCACCACACACTCTCTGAGGAACCACATGTTTACTGATAGCTGCCAATGGGGGTCAAATACCCTGTTGCAGCAAGAATTTTCTCCACGGTTGCCCTACCGACTCCTTCTGTCCTGCCTGTGACCAAGGATAATGGTTATGGAAATGATCCCTAGCCATCTCTATGGTGAGCCAGGATGAATTTCCTCTGGTTCAGTGGCCGTTGCTTTGCTATGGGTAAGGTATCCAGCTCTGGTCTTAGACTCTGTAGAGAAAGGCACCCCTTGTTGGCTTCCCTGTTGACATATGGCTCCTCTGAGAAAAGCCAGGAGTCAGGAAGGATTTTTCAAGTATCCAGGACATTGGGAAAGAAGAAAAGAAATCATTAAACAGGCTATCTTGTAGCTCTTCCATTGCTGAACAGCACCTGGGCTTTGCAGAAGGCTTGGCACTGTAGTTCTGACACAATGCTCTTTTCCTTAAGCCCCCTGATAACACTTTGACATTGCTGCTAGAAGCTTTATGAGGAGCATTGTGTATGTGTCCTGAACAGTGGAGACCTGTGTCTGCAGAGGGTGCAGGTTGCTCTGCAGTCCCCCCTCTGCAGTGTTCTCTTATCCCCAACCCTGCATGTCCTTATCTACTCTGGAAGGAAGTCTGTCTCTATGCTCCGCACTGACATCTGAGGGACCACTCCTGTGCTATGCTCTGAAAACCTATTAGTCCCATCCTGTCAGCACAGCCTGGAAAAGCCATTCTAACACTTCTCCAAAGGTGCTACTTAGGACGTGGTCATTTGCCTTCCAGATACTTCTCCAAAGGTGCTACTTAGGACATGGTCATTTGTCTTCCAGACCCAGGTGACATACAGACACTGCAATGGGAACTCACTAGAGACTGGTGGAAATATCACTTATGACCTTTGGGAGCCTTGATAATGCCTGTTAGTGCTCTCCTCAAGAAGCTCACTTATTCCTGAGTGGTTTGAAAATTCAGATAACCCATGTACTGCCCAAAATATCCCTTCCTTCACTGCAGAGATCTCATAGTCCCAACACTGGGAGACACCACAGCCAGGTACTTTCCCAACAGATCAGGTAAGAGCAAGTAATTGACTCTCCATGAGGAAGCTATTCTGCTTTCAATTAAACTAATTTGTGATGAGATTACACTGGTGCCTATGCTTGTGAAGCATTCAGTCTTATTTAGCAGATGCAATCCCTGGTGGTGTCCATTTTGGCAACAGTATCCTTGCTTTGACATGGAAATAGTTGTTGTCTAGGTGAATGTTCACTGAGAAGGGAAGTGAAAAACCCAACCCTGTCTTGTAAAGACCTAAAGATCATGCAGGGCAGTCTAATTGGGTGTATTAGTATGGGGCTCAGTTGGGTATGGAGGTGACAAGGATGTGATGATGAGGCCTCACAGTGATAACTGTGAGCTGGGATAAAGTCACAGGGAACAACATCTGCTAATAACCCCAGCTCTGGCATCATGTTGCCCAAGGAGAAAGTTTTCCATATGGGTAATGTTTGTGTTTTTACATCCATTTGCATCTTCAAACTGCAACCACTGTTCTTACTGCTCTCAGAGCCTGCTGGCATCATGTTTTCACAAGCCAGCAAATTATGGACCAACTCCTACTCTGACCTTTGAGCAACTTGTGAAGTTCCTTCTTCAGAAGCAAAGCTTCATTTAAAACTGTGGTTTCTTGATTAAATACTCTTTGGGGCAATTTCCTATTTTACATGGAGGTGGAAGAACACAGAAATATTGCTACAGAAAAAAGACAAAGTTTCAGACTTGATCACATTCATAAGCATATGAAAAAATGCCTCCATTAAGGAGAATGTAAATACCCTTGAAAAATTTCCAACTCTCTAACTCTTACATTTGGCTTTTTTTCTTGTGTACAAGTGCTAATAGCATTTTGCCCAGGGAGAAAAAGCGCCTGCAATAGACTGTTCACTCAGCCAATCATTCCATCAATGATTTATATTTTATTAGCATGGGATTAGGATTATTGTGTGATTAGGAACTATCAATAAAATCACAGTGTATCACCTTTCCTTTTTTTTTGTAATATTGTATTGACCAAGGCAGTGAACCCTGAGCATCAAGTTGGGTTTGTCTGAGGATCTGGTACCTGTTTGCCCAGTATAAAAGTCTTTATGTAGCATGTAATCTGTGTTTCCAGATTGTTATCTTGCTGACCTTCTCTTGAGAAGCAATGCACATCTTCTGCCTAGATCTTTTGCCTAGTTTATTCAATGGTGTTATGGAAGATATTTATTCCATGAGATTGATAGAGACTGAGGAGAGAAGCTATCAGCTATGTGAGACCTCAAGAAGTCTGTGAGATGCACAGACCTTTGTGGGGCCACAGCAGGAAGTTCTTTGCTGTGCCTCACACAGTTGTCTTAAAGCCCATTTGTACTTGCAAAAGCCAAAAAGGTGTGTATGTCTGGGACTGGGGAAATGGGAACCTTCCAACCTTCCCATCTTACCTTGGCTCAGTTTGACATTATTTCTACCCAAGTAAAAGCAACAGCTGATTATATATAGTAAAGATAAATGCTACATTACAGTACGGTGTTTATGAAATCACTGCATTTGTAGGGGAGTTCCTTGGCATTGTTTGTCCGTGATATAAATATTTTAAGTCTCTTTTGGTAAGTGAGGCTGGTGTGTGTATATTACATAGTGTACTCTCTCATCCGGTTCAAAAAAGCAACAGATGCAAATTGTCCAAACAAACATTTTGTTTCTCCCACAGCTGGCCTGGTTCATCATTCCTTCCAGCCTCAGGCTCTGTCTCTGCTCTCGGTCAAACATGTTACATTTACAGGTGTGGACTATACTGGTGAGGGACAACCCAAGCTATGGATTTCCCTCTTTCCCTTCTGTTCAGACAGTCTCCCACAAATTCAGCCCAGTGCTCCACCAGAAAGTCAAGTTTATATCCATCTACAGTTCTCCACTAGAGCCCCATTTTCTTTTCCAGTCCACATTTGAGAGAAGAGAGTTTACTTCCTCCCTCTTTGCAGCAACCACTTATATAACTGCATTTATGTTACTGCATCTCCTCTTAGTCTGATCTTTATTCTAAACAACATCAGTTCTTTCAGCCTTCTTTCATAGGTTATGTTTTTAAGCTCTCTCATTGCTGTTCCTGGATTGATTCCAGTTGGTCCACATCCCTCTTGAAATGTGGTGCTCCAGCCTGGATACAGCACTCCAGCTGAGACAGACCTTCAGCACAGAGGAGTTACTTTTCTTGCTTTATGATCAGCACTCCCATTATACTTTGTATTTCACTTTGCAAAAACAGAGCAAAATTATCCACTACCAAGGGGAAAGCAGGCTTTCTCTGTGTCAGAAATTACCATTTCCTCACAGGAAGCCAAAAGAAGATCACACCAGTTGCATTTGAACTAAACTGTAGTGCTGTGCTATGGCTTATTTCACTGTTCTGAGCACTTCACAACTCTTAGCAAGCACTTTCTGATAGAAGTGGGATTTGGTTAAGCAGTTGGGTCTTATCCTGCTCCACAATGACCAGGTAGTGTTTATGAATCCCTTTTCTGTTTAGACAGGGACACCAATGATAGAGCTGGGATGTAAAATCAAGGCTACCAAAATGACTGGCAAGTTCAGCAGAGAGGAAGGAGATGGCTGCGGGCAGTGAACAGTGGGGTCATAGCAGCTACCAGCAAAGGACACCCAGTTTCTGAAATGGACCCAAAAGAAGTGGACTTTCTGAAATGGATCCAAAAGAAATGGAGGAAAACTAAATTTCACTTGGGCTCAAAAGAATTGCCTAAGAAAGGATTATTTCTGATCTTGCTGACCTTGTATTGCATAGTTGTTATCACACAAAATAAATAGGGCAGAATTACAAGAACACCCCATCAGACTGACGTAGACTCCAGCAGCACTGATGTACCTTTGTGCTCCCACATCTCAGTTGTGTTCAATTCCACAGAATAGACTTCAGGTTAACAAAAGAGTTAATTAGTGAAATGCATGTAGGTGCTGTCAAAGAAACTGGGATGGAGCCACATTTTTAATGGATCAGAAAAGGTGAGTGAAAACTGATGATTGCCATGTGCCAGTGAAAAAACTACACTTGAAAGGCAAGGCTAACATGGGGGCTGTAAGACCAGGAGTGTCCCTAGTGGGTAGATGTGGGGGGGGCTCAGGGTGAAGGGTGTAGGAACTCACAAGTGGGTCAGTTCTTCACCTGAGAATCAGTTCCCACAGCATCTGCAGCACCTCTCCACATCCAGTACATATGGTTTTGCCTCATTTGAAATGTGCTATTTATTTTACAAATGAAAAAGCACCAGAAATAATTTGGTGCAAAGATGAGGAAGTGAATATTATTTAAAATTCAAAAGGTAGCCACTTCTCTAGCTGCTGAAAAAGTATTTTCTCCTTCACAATCTAAGCAATTGAGAAGGCCCCTTATAAAAACTTAGAACCTTTACTGGAAATTTTTTCATCATCTTACATTATTAAAAAGTGGATTACTTTGTCAGATGATATATGAATTTCTAAACCAGAACTGTTTTCTGTTTCAAGGGTGATTATGAAAGCTATTCAGCAATAGATCCTACAGTTAGAAGCCCAGATAAATTCAAGGGTTGTCAAAGCAGTGACCCAAGATCACTTCATTATGATTTTTATAAAATTATCTTGATGCACACTGAGGAATTGGGAAAGAATTTCATGTTACTTCTACATTAAAAATCTAAATTGGATAACCTGCTGCCAGATAATGGAGTGGTTCATATAAGATGCAAGCAAGAGTTGAGAATTCATTACTGTAATTAACACAATCAACATGAGTTTACAGGAGACAGGTTTTACCTAAATAATCCCCTTTTAGACATCAAAATTTAGGTGGTCAACTTTTTAAGCAGCCATCCAGATTTAGCAACAAGGCCTAAACTGTTGATGAAATTAGTAATTAATTTCCATATTTTATGGTGTCATTTTGACTAAAAAAATCACTGCAGAACATACTGAAGGGTTTAAGTCTGCTTCCGTTCTCATGCTACCAACTCATTTTACAACCAGCAGGAGGCCCTGCTCTGTTTCTTTGGCTGAGTTATAGACTGGAAAATCCAGCTGGGGTATAGATGCTCAAACTTTTCTTCCTGCCTCATGAGGACATTATAGCTCTATTTGGAATGTACCTTTAAGGTTTTCTGAGTAAAAGCTTCTAAAGTACACACACCACTGGCATCTCTGACCAGCCCTGACTCCTTGAAGACAGCAATGTGGGAGGGTGGTGACATGCACCCTGTGTGTACCACAGTGCCTGTTAAACTCCTGGGTCAGTATCCTAGAAACAGAGAATTAAAAATATCAAAACAAACCATAAAACTTTAGCAAAATCAGGATGCTAAACCAGTCACCCATTTCCAAAGTATTTTCCAGCAAAAGTGCTGCTCAGGAGATTTAGAAAAGCAAGGTTAAAAATCAGATTAAAAATAAATATTTTCTTGGAAGGGGTAAATAAGCTAATCCATCACCTTACACTTTCTTTTGAAAGTGACAAAAGCACCAGTGATTAATAACTGAACACAAGTTCACATGACAGCATCTCTTACAGTAAGACTTACCATACATATAACGTGTAGTCATTTGTCAGCCCCTGAGATAACCTGAAGGCTGCGCTTTTGATTAGTAAATAATTTTTCTAAGGAAAGTCAGTTTAGGCTTATGATGACTGAGTTCTCTGGTGTTGTTTCTCAGTCCATGATAAATTTCCCACTGATATTGCTGGTAAAACTAGTCTTTATTTAAAAGAGAATACAATGTTTAACAAATTCTCTGCATTTTGTATATTTACTACTATACTTCAGCTGATTTTTTCCCAGCCTATGTCAAGCTAAAGGACGTAGCTGAGTTTAGGTTCACAAGTGACATTTGAAAGTCCAGTGTGAATTTCCATATGCTGTACTTGGTATGACTCCTGCAGAGAGTGCTGGAAAGGATAGCCCAGCCCATGCCCATGCCATGGCTATGGCACAGAAATGGAGGGTTTGTCCTCAGCCTCCTCTTGAGCAGGATTTGTTGTGGTGTGACACGGTGGGCATTTGCCAGAAGGAGGAGAGGTATTCCATGTGCAGCTTGGCAGGGAGGTGAGGGCAGTCCCTGCAGCTCTCAGGCCTCCAGTGTTCCCTTAACCTCTTTAGAGCAGGGATGATGCTGGGCAGGAAAGCTCCACTCTTGAACAAGAGCTCTAGCAGACAATATAATTAATCTGTTTTTGATTTATGTTCTCTATACATTTTGCATACATTATGGTGTTTCCTAGCACTGCCTTAAATGTGTGCAAATGCTGCTTGTGGAATATTTATATAGTTTTTAACTCTTTTAAGCAGCTGCAGTTCCTGAACCTATCTGAACACTTCCTGTACTTGTGTAATTCTGTGGGATTTGCAGGCTTTTGAAAAAGAAAGACAGACCAGAGTTAGGATACAATCAGGCACACTTTTGCACAAAGCTGCAACAATGGGAAATGTAAATAATCTGCTGGTAGTCTCCTCTGAGCAGCACTGGGTGTTACTCAGGTTGTGTATGCTGGAAATGTCTTAAAGACAGTTTTATTCCAATTTGTGTCTCACTGATCTGCCTACCTGGGGAACACTGAATACCACACAGAATTCTACATTTTCCTCAACAGAAAGTGAATGCAGTGTGCAACCACTGCTTTTCTTGTTCCCAAGAAATTTTAGAATTAGAAGTGTCCAGTGTAGCAAGCAATGCACATCTTACTGGGAGTTTTCCAAGAATGGATTTTGTTCTCAGAGGATGGCTTATTAACAAGCAGAAAGCAGCCCAACAAATTTTGCATTCACATAAATAGACATAGGACTGCAACAGATGGGGTCTGTTTAGGTTTGGCTTTTTTTAACAGCACGAGGAAGGGTTCTCAACTAAACTGCATTAGATGATCCATCAACAAGAGGGTTCAGTCGAAAGGACTGAAAAGGAAAAAAAAGTCCCATTCATTTACAGCTACAGCCATCCAAGTTAAAGCCTCTCTTGCCTGACAGCAGCAAGTGGCAAACTTAGGGAAGCAATGGGTCATGGGAAAGGTCCCATTAGATCAGTGGGAGCATACACTAAACAAATACAGTCACATGGATGCATACATTTAAATACTGCCCAAGGGAATATGTGGACATATGTTCAGTGTGGCAGCCTCTAGGTCTCAAGAAAGCTATGTTCCAAAAAAAAAAAAAAAAAAAAAAAAAAATTCACCNAAGAATTCCATCAATCAATAGGCCCTGTGAAGTATGAAGATGAAAACTGCAAAGGAAACATGTGCTCAGTTCTCTCCACCAGCTGCCCCATTAAGCAGCACTACTCTGCTATATACTGCCCTGGAGACTCTGTAACTTCAATTCCAGTCTCCCTTTAAGCCCAGATGAGAGAGAGAGAGGGAGGGAGGGAGAAAAAAAGGAAAGAATTATAAAGATAGACAGCATCATTTAGCTTTTTCTGTGACCCATCCTTTTTGCCAGTGATAATGAAATTTACTTTTTATGTTGGTCTCTGTCCTTTTGAAGGAGCTGACTGAAGCCTATATGGTAATAGAAATGCTATTAGCACAGCAAAGCAGAGAAAAAAGCAAAGACAGACACAAACTCGAACATGATAATCTGACTGTGCCAACTCAGTTGGTGCCAGCCGGGGCTTTGTGATGCCATCTGCAGTGATACTGTCACTGGGGCATTTCCCTGCCTAGGAAAATGAGATCAAATCAAAGTGAAAGAAACAAGTCTTCATCCCAGAGCACTGTACCACTTGCAGATGATAATTTAACAGTTGGATGTATTCTCTCGCTTCTCAGGGCCCAGGTACATTGCCACCGTGTGTGCACAAAGCCTCCTCCAGGATCTGCCCAGAGGCAGGAAGGTCAGAGTGGCCATGTCCAGAGTGGCTGTGCCCAGGGGGCAGGCAGAGTAGGGTGGCTGTGCCCACCAGTGGCAGGACAGGCTGGCACTATCTACAGGGCTGGCAGTATCCAAGCTGCTGGCCTTGTTGTGGAGTGCAGATATTTGTCATTCCTGTGGTGAGGTGTCAGAATTTCTTGCTTTGGAATAGCCCTGAACAGCTGGACCATCCAGTTCTGTATCCTCTCTGGTGCCTTTGGAAAAGCCCTAGAAAGGACTTGGGATGTATCAGCATCAGCTGTTAGCAGTAGTTTCAAGAGACCTTGTTCTTACCTAGCCTTGCTACCCAAACTGGGCACAGGATTTGGTTTATCTTGTACCAAGCAGTAACACCACCACTGCAGCAGCATTTGCAGGATATCATCTAAGAATGCCCTTCAACCACAAGACTGCCCTCAGAGAGCAAAGGGGACTTTGAAGGCTGTCCCCTTGCTTAAGGGATCATCTGCTCCCATATGCCTGAGGATATCTTTCCTAGGAAAAGGAGCACTATGCCCTCTGTTTCTGGACTAGCCTTCCTGGTGGCCTTGAAGTATTTCTTTCAAGAATCAATGTTCCCATCAGAGTGAGGATCGGATACAGGCAAAGCTGGTGTTTGGGACACTGCAGTGTTTGAAGCAGAAATGCAACCATGGATCTGCTGCCCCATTTGTACTTACCACGGTCTGGTGGCCCTGAGGGTACTGGGAAAAAGCAAGAAACCTGCTGGGGCAGGACTGCAGGGAAATCTCCTTTTTATGGCATGTTGGAGGAGAAAACCCTAACCTTATGAGGAAACCCTGCAACCCTTCAACCCCCTTAGAAAGCTGTGGGGGGCTGTGTTGTAGGGAGTGTGCAACAGGCTCAGTCCACAGTGTGCAATTCTGCCATGGGTCCTGATAAACTTGCAGTTGCCCATCATGGGACCTTTTCAGGCTGACAGAATTTGCTCTGTACTTTGGGAGCATTGGGTGCAGGGGCGCCAGATTTGTAACTTTGCTACGTAGGAGCTTGTAAGGGTTGTAGGAAGTGAGAAGGCATTTTGAATGACAGAAGAAAAGCTATACTGATGCAGGTTTTCCACCGTCATGTCCTAAGTGCTCCCTGCCAAAGCCTCTTCCTGGGAGCAGCAGTTAGGACCAGGTTAGAGGGTGGGGAAGAATGGAGTGTGGCAAGCAAGGTTTGGGCAGGTTAACATTTGTCCCTCAGCTTTATACTGATGTCCCAAAGATTTCATCACCTCCATCCCCCAGATCAGCTCCTTTAATCAGTGGTGGGTCACCTCCAGAAGTGCAGTCACTCCAGGGGTCTCATGCTGACTGGACACAGGGAGAGACAGCCCCAGTCCCTGCTACAGCCCCAGGTGTCCATCTGCTCACTTTGGGACAGTCTAGAATCCAGCCTAAGATTTCCAACTGCTTGACAGTTTCATTCTGAAAGACAAGCTCTTATATTGTAAGAAGAAATACACAGGCTTCCATTAGACTGTAAGCTGAAATATGCAGCTCACCTCCACTATGGACTTGCTGAAAATTTAAAATATATTATTAATTCTAAATCTATCTATCTATCTATCTATCTATCTATCTATCTATCTATCTATCTATCTATCTATCTATATCTCAATATATGCTTGGAAAACTGCTCACAGATAATTATCATTCCCAGTAAGAGTGCTCCCACCTCCCTCTCTCCCTGTACAGAGCCCTTCACACACAACAAAGAGGGAGGCAGAAGCCTGCATTTTATGTCCCTTTTGACCTACAACATGGATCTGTTCCAATCTAGCAGGTAATTAAGTGATGAGGCATCCTTTTAATCCACATTTTATGTTCACAATCAGGTCTTTGGGGTATTGATATAATTAAATCATGTGACCCCCTATAATGAAATGCTTAATTAGGGAAAATATAATTAAACTGTGTTTCTTAAAACTGAATGTCACAGTGCCTAAGTATGTTTTTCCTTTAAACATGCAGAGCATTTTCTTTTAAGCATGCACAGCAGTCAGACTAAATCTCCCCCCACTGATATTTTATTTAATTTTCTGTTTAAAACACCACTATCTATTTAATAAGTTTAAATAGGAAAAAATAATTTGAAAGACATTTTCAAATATATTTTTAATTAGCTCAGTGCAAGATTACCAGGTTCCAAACATTTTATTTTGTATAACGGGAAAAAAAATCTTTTCAGGCTGAGACCTGTGTTTGGCAAATCTCATGCTCATAATATTTAAGATTTCAATCATGAAATAGTGAAAATTAGACATATTTTTGGTTTCTTTGTTTGCTTTTTAGCATTAAAATATTTCTTTATAAAAGTTGCCATGCAGAGAGGTGCTGAAAACCCTGAGGAACTATTCCTTGCCTGGCCCCTAGCCTCTCACTGGAACATTATTCAGCAAGTTTTTGGTGGGGGCAGAGGAGGGGGAGACAGAGTGGGGTACAGGGCCTACCTTTGGTTCCTCTGTGTCCATCTCTTTGTGCTGCTACATGTTGGAATTTTAGTTTTTCTGGGAGCAGAGATGACCTTTTTGTCCTCTGTTGTCTAGCCCATGACGCAGTGCCACTCTTTGTACTTAGACATCAGGGTTTCTCAGGTGGTGGAATCAGTGACATTCAGAAAGGACAAGGGTTAACAGTCCCCACAACAGCAGGCAGGGATTTCTGTGGAGATACACAGCAGATGTGTAAAAGGTGGACACTGTGGAGACCTGAGGATGAGCTTCCTAGGATAATTTTGAGAGTATAGACACATCCCTTCATGATACCTGGCACATTCATGTACTGTGCTTTGCTAAGAAAACATCAGAAGCAGATCCCTTCTTTTTTGTTTCCCCATTTATGCTAATAGACGACAGACTATTACAAAAATCTTTGAGTGTTGAGGACCGTAAGCTGACAAGCATCAGCATCTCCTGGCTGCTCAGGGCTGCAGGCTTGGCTCAAGTCACAGATGCCAGGGAGGGGCTTGGGTACCACCTCAGCAATGGGCAAACAGAAAGGCTGGCTCTGCTCTCTGCATCCTGCCCTGGATGCCATCAGGCCTTTGCTGCCAGTCCTGCTTATGTGGGCTCTGGGCTGGTAGTGATGCTGTGGCTCTCTTTGATCTGAGCAATATGTCTTGTGCTGGTTCAGGCAGGAATGAAAAGAGAATGGAGGAATGGAGAAGGCAGCATGTCTGAAGCTGCTGGGAAACAGTCTTTGAAATAAGAAATATAATTTAATGGTTGTGCAGAAAGCAAAGTAAGTTTTCTCTGTTTCTATTGCAGTAAGATCAAAAGTAGCACCTTTGGTAATGAATGACAAATCTAACCTGTTTTATCTTAATAGCCAGTGAAATGCACTCTCTTTTAAAATAATTTGATTATAGCTGCAAATACTCTGCCACTTGAAAGCAGTGTTTGCTTAACTGTCTGAGTGCAAGTCAGTCTGAGAGAGGATAAACACCACATCTTAGATTTGCCATTGACATTTCCAAAGGAACTGAGCTAGAAACTTTTAATTACTGACAGGTTTTCAGGGTCCACATTAAGGTTGACCCCTGAAGACAAGTATATAAAATGTCTGCATTATTTCTGGAAAGAAATAACTCTTTAGTAGAGCACAAGCTTCTGACAAGTCTCCTGAAGGAAGAGGTGAAACTGGTGCTTGAACCAAAACTAGTGATTGATGTTGACACTGCAAGAAACATTATGTATTTTAGGATTCATTTTTAGGAAAACATCAGCAATTGTGGAAAATCACAAACTTTGTAGGATGTGTAGTTAGTTTCTCACTGAAAATGGCAGTGAGATTGGCATTCCTATGTCTCCCTTCTCCCACAGATAGGATGCTTGGCTTCCCACTGCATCTCCAAAACCCCTGTACTCTACACCACTTTGTGTTTCTTTGGCCACTCTTAGTGTTTCTTAAAGAGCATTTGCTAACAGTGTTGAAGCACATTCCTAACACCTAATAACCTCTCCAAGTTAACTGTAATGAGTTAAGTTTCCCAGCTTCTGTCTGAACTTCAGCTTCTCCTGGGCAAAGCAAATACATAAAAGAGCCAATGTAAGGGTTCACATTTGTGTTTCCATTCTGCAATTCTGAATTTTGTCCTGGTCCTTGCTTACTGTGCTTCAGCTTGCATCAGAGAGCAGTTCCAGAGATCCCAAACTGGATTTTTTTTTCTGTGCAAAATTAAGCTAAAAAACATGCTGCAAGAGCCCGACCTAATTTTCTCTGGCCACAAGTGGATATTCAGTCTTGCAGATTGGATGAGGGTGGGAGTCAAGAGAAGCTGCAGAAAGCACCCAGAGAGCCAACCCTGTCATGGGCTGCATCAAAAGAGGTGTGACCAGCAGGTTGAGAGAGATGATCCTCCCTCTCTACTCCATTCTTCTGACTATGGACACAGTATTTACCTTGAGTACTGTGTTCAGCTCTGGGTTCTCCACCATAGGAAGGACACAGAACTGCTGAGGTGAGTCCAGAGGAGGTCCACAAAGATGATCAGAGGGCTGGAGCACATCTCTTATGAGGACAGGCTGAGAGAGTTGGGATTTTTCAACCTAAAGAAGTGAAGCCTTCTGGGAGACCTTACAGCAGCCTACCAGTACCTGAAGGGAGTCTACAAGAAAGCAGGAGAGGGAGTTTTGTCAGGGGCATGAAGTGATAGGATGAGAGGGAGTGGCTTTAAACTGAAAGAGAGTGGGTTTAGATTAGATAAGAGGAAGAAATTCTTTACTACAAGGGAGGTGTGGCACTGGAACAATTTGCCCAGAGAAGCTGGGGTTACTCCATCCCTGCAAATGTTGAAAACCAGGCCAGGTGAGGTCTTCAGCAACCTGGTCTCCTGGAAGGTGTCCCTGCCTATGGCAAGGGATTTGGAACTAGGTAGTCTTCATCCCTTCCAATGCAACTCCATGCCTCTGTGTACAGGGTAGTGGTTGGTCCTCGGCAGCAACCAGGTGTGTCTGATGGTGCACTTAACAAGGTGCCCCTGGGGTTCCTGACCAGGCTGAAACTGCAGCCAGAGCTTTCTCCCAGCTCTGAAATAGTCAGCCATTGCTACATCAGGACTGACTGGCTGGGACAGGGCTGGCTCTGAAACTTCTACAGTAATGACAGACATGGCACGAGGGTGTCCGGAACTGGGGAGAGAGCCGCACTAAAGGAATCTTGGCAATATGTTCCTAGAAAACTTAGTGAGGCAGCTGTGGTGCAAGCCCAATATTGTGGCATAATCTCCTGCCTGGAAATTGCTGTACTTGAAGCAAAACCACTGGCAGCTGTGGTTTAATCTCTGGACCACAGGAAAAAAAATTCTCTTGTAGTTATATCTGCCTTTTAACACATTGTGTCATATCTGTCTTGCAGAATGAGAGAGTAATGTGGCTTCCCTGCACATGTCAATGCAGCTACCAATGTGGGAACAGAGAGGTGATGTCCTGAGCACCAGCTCAGAGTGGAGGCAAACAGCATACAGCAATACAACAAGGAGAAAGGCATGCATTACAGGGCCAGTACAGCTGAGTACCCAGTGCACACAGTGCACACAGAGCCTTTAGGCTCCTGAACAGGATCTGGGGTGACAGGGAAGCAGGGGAGCCAACACCTGCTCCATTGCTACAGGGCACCTCAGGCTTTCTGCATCTTATGGCTCCTGCTGTACTGAGTGTCAGCAAGAGCTGGAAACCACAACCACAGGCCGGGCAGCCCACACAGCCCTGCCCATGTGGCAGCCCTGATTTCCCAGTAACACCAGCGCTGCTGCACTGGGTCACTGCTACTGGTGTAATTGTAAACCTGAATGCAAAACACAGAGATTAAGAGGAGGTGAGAGCCAGCTCACTTTGGCTCACGTGAACCTTGTGTCAGCTCCTCCCATGATAGTCTTATCATGTTGTCTTGTCAGAAGCAGGAAAGAAAATGACTCAAACGTGCAGACTGGGTAAGCAGTAGCATTGCTGCAAACACCTGGTAATCACAGCATGCCTCAAACTGAGCAAGCAGCACCATGTCACCTTTGACAATTTTTTTTTCAAGAAGTTAAAAACCACAACCTTGACTGGACAACAATTTTGTCCTGTGATGGCCATTGAAAATATTTATGTCAAATGCTTCTGAGATCTCAGCTGGGAGAGTGAGCCTGGCTAAGGGCTCTGATACTGAAGACAGGCCAAAATTACAAAGTTGAGGCACTACGGAAGACTTCAAGGAGAGATTGACAGAAATAAGTTTGCCTTCCCAGGGACGAGGGAGAGTAAAAAGTGCTACAAGGAGAACATCCCTGTACATAAAGGGATTGTTGTTTTAATGAGTAAGATCAGCCATTCCTCATCACATCTGGCACTGTGACAAGATTAACTGCATTATGAGGCAACAAAGGAGATAAAAGCAATGCAGAGAGAAAAACATAATAACTAAAAGGGTATAGTAGACTTGTTTGGCACAGCCATTGGATACATCATTGGAACAGAAGAGCTTGTGAGACCAAAATCCCCCTCACTAATATTTAAACACAGGGTCAGCCAAACCCACAGCCTCGGGAGACCAGAAGTGGACCCCTGCCAGGGGTTCTAGAGGTCCTTCCAGCCAACATTTCAACAGTACTGATGAAAAAGTAGCAATGAACCAACAACATTTTCAGGTTTTTTGTTGTCATGGAAAATGGTGTTGAGACAGCCATCTTCGATAGATTGTATATACTATTGTGTATTAAATTAAACTACTTTCATGCATACACTGTTATTTGTCTATCTTACCGTAATTATTTGTGTTTAGCAAGAGGAATTTTGAAGGCTGTTTATCTTCAGCTCTGATTTGCAGCCTAAAAAGAAGCAAAAAGGAAGACTTCCCATGGCTTTATATCAGCTTAGACAATTGAGCATAAAAGATTGCAAGTTAAGTAAATGATTCCGTGTGCTTCTCTGCTGCATAATTAGCATTTTTAGCTCATATGACCAAAGAGAAATTTTTCCAATGCTTCTCTTTTCATTCTGCTTTCCTTGGAAAACAAGTTTGCCCCAACATTAGGGACCTGAACTCTCACACAGCAACACTGTTGACCATGGTTTTGCTAATGTGCTCCACACCTGAATACAGTTACAGGTAGTTGGTCTGGAGTTTGGTTTGGGGTGGGGGTTGCAAAAATTGTCTCTTAATAACCAGTTTTTGTTGCTGACTGTTTTATATTTTCTCGCATTTTTGAGGAAGATTTTAAGCTTCCTTAATTTTGAGATGTTTTATATTATTCTCAAAAAGTAATAAAAACAGCTTTATTGTCCTCACTGTTGTGCACATGCTGCGCTGATTTAAGGTTAATGGAACACCATGTCAAAACTAGGTTCAGGCCATGTGCAAGTTTCACAACAGCATCCTCATCCATATTGAGATACAAATGAAGCCTCTTGTTTGCAGTTTTGAAGAGGGCACAGAAATGAGCAATCTTGTTTTTCCCCCCCAGTCTGCATTGTCTGCCTTTAGAGCCATGAGATGAAAAGTGCATTAAACACCCAGCAAGCTTAAATTAATGTGACTCCTAACATTAGCTTTTACGATACTGGATTTCTGCTGATGTGTATGGCTTTCCCAGAGGGAATGTATCTCCCCAGATTTTAACAGCAGGCCCCAAAATGATGTTTCCACAGAATCAACACTTTAGACATTTGAGTGAAGTTCCTATACTTACAAATTTTGTGCAAAACATTAACTGCTAAAGTGCTCCCAATACCAAGTGCCCTGCTCTACCCTCCTGCTTCTTCAACAACCAGAGAATAATGGAAATTTTGCAAAGTGTCAATTATTTGTTTGATAACTGTCATATGCTTCAGGAAGATATATTGTCAATAGTTGTCATCTCAGGAGAAATGCTTAACAAGAATGCGTGTTCGTTTAGCAAAGCTGATCAAGACTTGCAAATTGAGCCATCTCATAACACACATCACACATAGAGTCCCACAGGACCCCACACACCAGATTTGATTCACTCTACATATGTCTCAAGCTCAGTGCTCTCAAGTTTTATGAAGATTTTTCTCAGGGCTTAATTTGATGCAACAAGCAGCTCTTTTCCAAACTATCCAGAAATTGCTTGCTTTATGATTTGCTTCACTGCTACAATGCTTGTGGCTTGAAATCATAATATCCACACTGTTTGTTTTCTTCAAACATTTGCTTCCAGCTCTGCACTCTGTGTGATGCTCTTTAGTGGCTTCTTCACATGTTCCATTCTCACAAAACAATTCAATGTACATATTTTTTGCATCTAAACATCAGGCTTTTATTGACAAGTTTGTTTTGGCAGAGAGGGAGCATGGTAGAGGAAAGCTAATTACAAATTGCTTCTTAAGACAGAAAGAAAAGCCACCACAGTATACCAGTGAGACTTCTAGCAAGGAAGAATGGATGGGAAAGGGATTGCTTCAATGGACAACACAGAAAAGCTTTATACTGTGTAGTGTTTATATGGGTCTCTCTCCTGGAGCACCCAGAGAAACAGACTGCATTACAACACACTAAACTAATTTTATCTTGCCAATAGCTCTCACCCTAACCAGTGAGGAAACACTAAGAACTAGTACTAAACAGGCTCACCTTCACTGGCTATGGAGAAGGGAAAACACCTTATTTGAAAGTTTCAGGAAGTATGTCCCTTTCTGTTCTGTCTTCTCTCCTTTTCAAAGACCACCCTCTTTTCCACTATTTCTTTTATCTTATGCAATTTTCCATTTCAGGGGAGAAACAGCAGTTAATTTGGTGGGCTCAGAGATATCCCTGTGAAGGCAGTTCATGCTACAAACCCACAAAACATTCTCCAAAACCAAACAAGCTCTACTTTGAAGACTTTTTTTTTTTTTTTTCTTTCCCAAGGTCCCTGCAAATAACTCACTTTTATTTCTTGGCAAGCTTGCAAACTCTGGTCCTACAGCCTCTGCCCTCCCTAAACCTTCACTATGCAGTATAATCCTCAAGCACACAGACTTCTTTGCTTATTATTGGAGCCAAGAACCTTGTTTTGCTGATTACATGAAGATAATGTTACAGATAAAAGCAGGCACATCTTTCGTTTAGCTGGAGTACTATCCTCCCCAGCACAGAAGCCTTTTCACCTTCCCAGGACAGGGGAGCCCTCTGTCCTCTGTTTACCTCCACCTGTCTGATTCTGGCCTCACTGGGAAACACACCTGCAGTGGCTTTACTTCCACCCACCTCACTGTAAATCCCGTAAATCTCTGTGATACGTTACATCATCTGCTTCAAGGTCACTGACACTTTTTCTTGCTAGCTTTTAGCTGTTAATTGATAATTAAATCAGCTGAGAGTCACAGAGCAAAAAATACATTGTAATTTGAATTCACACCCAGGCAGCACAGGAAATTGATCCTTGCATCCTTCTGGCACTGTGGGCTGTTTTGTGGACTGTGTGTCTAGAACACAACCAATTCTACTGCCATATTGCTGGAAAAGAGGAGTAATGCCATGTGGAGAACAAAGATACAGCCACATGTAGGTAAAATAATGTGAAATTTCTTTTCCTTTGAAATATTTTCTAAGAGACAACACTATTTTAAATTCACAGGCAATTGGAAAGAACAACAGTCCCGTATGATTAATCTCACAGGCCAAAGATAATGATGATATTCTCTCAGTACTGCTAAGAACATGTAAGTAGAGATGTCTCTGATCTTGACTTTGTTTTATGGGTTTGTCTTGTTTTTTTTTTCTGGTATAGCCTCTGAGAGGCAACAGCCAAGGGAATTCATAGCAGTCAAACTTGTGCCAGATCACATCACAGCTGACATTGTACCTCCAGCAGAGGCCTCCCACTAGATGCTCCAGGCAAAGACAACAACAGAAAGTGCCAAACGAAACCTTGCTCCCTGTGGGCAGTCCCTCATCCTTTAGCTGCAAAAATACCAGGATCACAAAGAAATCAAGGGCACCACTATAGAAAATGTATGAGGACTCAGATGATTGAAATTCTTAGCAAAACTCTTGGTGTCTTTCAAACAGCAGACTTAGGCTAAGCTCCCAGTGAACTAAAGTGGGCTTCTCCTGCCTCACAAGGAATTAATGGAGTACACATCACTCTTCCTAAGATATCTACAGGAAAAATTTCTTTTAAACCTTCTAGTAATACAGCTGTGCCCTAAGGCAAGTTCAGCTTATTGTGCAGATGAACACAGGATCTTCTGCTTTTCTTTTATTAGGACCTATTCCCAAAAAGTTAATCATCTAGTTTCTTGTTTTGCCCACAATGTAGAGAATTTTGCAGGTTGACCATCATTGTATTAATGAGCCTCTTCTTATATTTGGCTTAACTTTTCTCTTCATTTATTTAACATGATGTTATGTTTGCCCAAGAAATACCTCTAAAAGCAGTCAATTAGCCTTCCCTCCATATTTCTTAGGTATCCAGTAATTATTTTATGATAAATCAAAATGAAAGGAGCTCAAGATTTTCAGGAGTTTGTCTTCTATTAAAATTGTTTTCTGATCAAACATATTGAGTTTATAAAATCAACACCACTGTGATCATCCTTCCTGACCTGCCCTGTAACACAGTACCTTCAGGTCCTCTGAATCAAGTAAATTATCTTTTTTTTCTTTTTTTTGGGAGCTAGGAGAAAAGATGAGAAAAGTATCTGCTTTGAAAATCTCGGGTAATAGGGTAATAGAAAATCCATCACAACCCTCAGTAAGTAATTTCAGTGGTTCATTGTCCTTCGTTGCAAACCTACCCTTAATTTGCATCTGCCTATCTGCCTAATTTCAATTCCTTGCTCTAGGTTTTGTTGTCCTCTGGCAGACTGAGGCTAATGCATTGCCAGATTTCCTTTCCCAGGGAAGGTGCTTGGGCAGGGCAGGAGCCCTTGCTGCTGTACTGGAGATAGACATTTCCTTGTTTTTCACTCAAGACTGCAGCTCTGTCCAGCTCCCTGCCCTGAATCCTGCTCTTCCTTGCAAACTTTGCTCTCTGACAATCTTTGTATATAACTTGGCTTTCATTTTTCTTCCGCATCACTGATTAAAGTGTTAGTGAACTGGTTCAAGAGGACATCAGTTGAGAGCCACTAGAAAGATATTTTCTGCTTTCTGCTGACTTTGGAGATGTATCAGCTGGTTCCTGTCCAATTCATCTAGTGTATTTTATATCTTTCTAGCCTCTTCATTAACAAATCTTACAAGACCAAGGCTTCCATACATGGTCCAAGAGTCTTAGTCACCCAAATATGTAAATTCACTTAAAAGAAGAAAGAAATCACATTGCTTGGATAAAATATATTTTCTTACTTCCCAATTTGCTGGCAGAAACCATACAGTTGCCTTCTAATTCCTCATTAAGTAAATCTCACTAAATTAGCTATTGATTAAACATTATTTGTTTGCTGTCACAAGAAAGGAACTTGGAAGAAAAATAATGGTTTAATGTAGGTAGGACGCTGTGTGGAAGAACATCTATCCTCACTGAAAGCATCAGTTTATTGCATAGCATTAATTGACAGTACCAGGATGATATATAAGTGCTTCAGAACAAAACCACCCAAGGCTCCCACATTTTAACATCAGCATGGGCCTTCTAAACAGCCGGGAGCAAAATAAAAGTGCTCTTGCCTGTGTGAATAACATTTCCCAACAAAGCAGCTAATGTGGAAAGCAAGGGTGGCTTCTCTAGGAAATTGAAGAAAAACTAGGCCTTGTCCAAAAAACCACCCATCACAGCCTTTTTTCTTCATTGTTTCTTTTTTCCTTTGTTTTCTATTATGGGGAAGGGGAAGCTGCAAGAAGACTCAGGCAGAGACAAAAGACGAGATTTGTCTTCAAACAGCAGCACTTAAATGCTAAGCCCCAGCCATGGCAGGTGTTTCAATCCCTGATGAGCAGGTGCAGCAAACTGACTATTTGGTCTTGCAATGCTCTCCAGCCAGATTAGACCATTCATTCATGGGAAGAAAAGGAATGTGCAAAGCCACTGTGGATCTGGCCAAACGCTGGGTGACTCTCAAGACTGCCAAGCTCTGAAAGTGCCCAAGGCCAAAATAATGGGAGCCTCCACTCTTAGTGCCTGCCTTGCATCTGTTGCTGTGTCTCCTTGAGTGAGCCTGGCAGAGCGTCTGCCACCACCCTGCACCACGCGTAGTCTCATCCTGCACACTGTCCCTTGCCAGCACTGCCATCCCCTCCTGCCCTGGGGGGGCAAACCCAGGCAGGAGGGCAATGAAGGAGGCATCGCTGGGATGCCCTCTTTCCCCCTTTGGGGATGAGGGATGGGAGCTGAGAGACCCAGAGGGTACGTCCTCTGCCCCATGGCTGGGGTGTGTGGTCAGGAAGAGGAGCTGCACTGCTGGCACAGGTGGCAAGGGTGTGTGCAGGGCTGCACACACAGCATGGGCTCAGCCTCTGCAACTTGTGCATCTGGGTTCACCTGAAAGTTTAAAGGCCAAGAGTTTCTCTTGATTTGCTTCAAGCCTACAGTTTGAGCTGGAAAAGCACCATGCCAATGAGTAAGGCTCTCGAGGCACCCCTGATATGTGGGCAGTCCAGGCAGGGTGACACTGGGAGAAGGGCTCCTCAGCAGCAGCCCCTCACCAGGCAGCTGGGTCCCACGCCCCATGTGGTTGTGCCTGTGTGGGACAGGGCCCATGAGGGGGACACATGTTTCTCCTAAAACACTGCAAAATGCGAAACAGCTGAGTGCTGCCTGTGTGGGGTGGCCATGCTGCCAGCAGCTGGCTGTACCCCACACAACTCCACGGCTGCCAGTGAAGGGGCAGTGTGCCACACACATTCCTGGGGGGAAACATTGTGCCTGCGCAGGCTGGAGGACCTGCTGGGTGACCATCACTTCTCTCACAGCTCTTGGTCATTTCTATGGGTGACCCTCTTCACCTCCTCCTCAGCCATACACAGTCTCCCATTTCCTCACTCCTGTTTCCCCACACCCTGCAAAAATGAGATGACAGCAGATGTGTTTGAGGCAGACCCCACAATCCTGCATTTGTCATTTCTGGATGGGATATATGGCAGCCAAAAGCCAGCAAAGAAATAATATGTATTAGCAAAAGGCAAGCTTCTTCCACCTCCTGCTTATTAGCTCCACAACTACCATTACAACTGACACCTCATTAATGGCTTGTAATGAGCACCAATAAAGCATGTGCTGGTGAATAATAAATACATGTGGTTATTTGCAGTGGCAATTAAAAGTGTAGCTGATATTGTCAGATGACTCAGTTCTGAAATATTATGGTTGGGCAGGATTGCACCAGCTAGTCAAACCTGGTAACAAGGAGCTGGCAGATTGACCAGGCCTTCCTCCCCCTCGGAGGATGCTGCCTGTTTTCCTTCCATTCTCACAGGCAGCTCAATGGTTGTGATAAAGAGGACATTCTCTGATGCATATTTGTGCAGAAAATATCTTATTGCTTGTAACAGTGTTAACATATACCTGTAGAAATCATTTCTGCAAAGAGTCAAGCTATATGTCCAGGATCTGGGAAAGCTCTTAGAAGCATAATGAATTGTAAGTATCAATGGGTATAGAAGTAGGTAGAGTGTAGGTATTTGTGGAATAGTCTGAGAGTCCAGAAACACTTTGAAAAGCACAAGTTATGGTCCTGAACCCTTAGACAGGCATGTAAAAATGGTGCTACTCATTCAGAGGAAGAACCTAGAAAACTTGAGGAAGTGGGGATCTAAAAAACCAAAAAACATAATCACAAGGTACTTTCAGCAGGAATGAGTATGGCAACTGGTGATAGGGAGGAGGCAGGTAGCAGGATGGCTGCTCCCTGTGCTTGGGATCCAGCCTGTTGATGTTGTCTACTCCTTGTTCATTTCTTGCCCTTATAGTGTAGCTCCTGGAGGTTTTTTTTAATTCAATCTAAACTCCCACAGTGGAAAGTGCAAAGGGTTATTCTGACTGTGACTACATGGGAACTGAAACATGCAATACAAGTCTATTATTCTGGTAAGGGCATTCTCATGAGCCCTTTGCAAAGCAGTCACCAGCTGGGTCTGCCCTGATGTCACAAGTTTCAGGTCTGTTGGCTTCACTGGAGACCAGAGCATCCTGTCAAGCCTGCACAGCTGGAGAGGCGCAGAGCTCACCCAGCTCAGGGCAGGCTCAGAGGTGGCTTTGGACACATGATTTTCCCCAGGTTTTGGATAACAGTATGGGAAGACTACTACAAACTCACCTCTGGAGCCATCAGGACAGACATCAGGACTGGCACCTCCATGAAGGAGTATCTTACTCAGATCCCACTGCCTGCAAAGGCTGCCCATGGACAATGGATGTGGAAGAAACATCCCATACACAGCCTTCAAGTTACCAAGATTGTGCCTCGACCTCATTAAATTACACCTATTCTGTCACCCATGAGCTTACTGGCTCAGAAAGGAGAGATGAATTTGTCCCAGATGGCTAAAATACTATTAAAAAGGCTATTTCAGTAATGTGCCTGACAAGTGTCAGTGACTTGTCAGTGACAAGTGACTCTAAACAACTCCAGTTTTGTGGGGCTGGCTCATCAAAGGAAAGTCTTTAAGAATTAATCATGGGCTAACTAACCTGCCTTATTCCCTCACAAGAAGGGGCAGGAGACAAAGAATACTGGTTATTCCTACAGCTGCCCCCTCAGACTGACCCCCAAGGTTGGATGACACCCTGGAAGAGTGGGAGAGCATGGGTCAGGGACATTTCAGGTTGGCATACATGGCACATGAGTGATTTTACTCTGCAATCATAATAAGCATTAGGGGAGAGAGGAAAGCGAAGATCAACAAGCTCTCATAGTGCAAACTTACATCCCAGTCTGGTAGCAATGCATCACAGCCATCCTCTCTCAGGCTCTTTGGGTGGGCGTGTTTACAGCTCAGAGCACAGAGCACTACCAGGGGAATGAGGAAAGCATCACAGCTGCAGCAAAGAAAAGTTTGGTTAGAACTCCTGAGTTCATCAGAGCATTCCTGATTTGGGGAGGCAGATGACACCTATCTACAGCAGGCAACCCCTTGCACACAGAGAGTATAGCAGGTGATTCTTATGGGGCTGGCTTGAATACTTCCAGCCTTATTCCTTGCAAGCATTTTTTTACCTCCAAAGCACTGTGTCTAGAAAGTGAGACCAAAGAAACCTGGGGCTTGAAAAATCCTGACACATCATCATTTTCACTGCCAGTGCTGCAAATGCCTCCTTTGATACCTTCCAGATTGATGCATTATTTGTGCTGTAATTTGGCATGGATTTTGCTATCTGTTTGTGTAGTGTGCCAGGTGCCTTGCTGTTCATGAACCCAACCTCACTGCTACTAAGGAGCCAGGAAGACAAATAAGCAGTAGTGACATGCCAGTGGTACAAAACGCTCTCATCTCTGAAGGCCAGCAGTGAGGGCAGGAGTGTAAGGCATGAGCTAATACCCGAATGGCAGCCAAGAGGTTGAATGTGCCTTCTCATTTCCTCTGCTTAGGGAGGTTAAAGGTGGGCCTTTCATGTTCCTTAAGTGTAGCTTTGGTTTTGATGACTCAAACTAATCACACATGGTTGGACACTTATTTTTATAGTAGATTGTACCTCCTGGTAGCTCCCCCACCACCATGGAGTTTTCTACCCTTTTAAGGAGGAGATGAGAGTTATCAGCCAGTTGAAATTATTATTGAAGTCTATATTAATTTCAAACGCTTCATCCTTTTTTCTCCATGTCTTGCTTGCTATGTGTCGCCCTGATTTTTGTAAGACTTTCTAAGCCTTCTGATATTTACATATTTGTGAAGAACTTTCTCACACACTTTCTTTAAACACCTCAGTGTTTTTTGCATTCCTTCATAGAGGAGGAAAAAAATTGATGGACTGTTTGTCTGTCCAGTGTCTTTGGAGAGATGGCACTGCCACCATCCAATCCACTGTCACTTTTGGAAAACTATAAATACGGGAGTCAGAAAAAATAAAGCTCTTCTTCTCTCTTCTGATCACCTGAGCTGCGGTGTGTGTGTGTGTTCTTTCGTGTCCTATAGCGACAGCTATGAGCCCATGATTGCTTGTTTCCTTATCTAGTGTGTCCCCCTCAGTCACAAGCTGTCCCCAGCTTGTTTGGCAGCAAGCTCTGCAGACACAGGATTTGTCCAAGTCCTCCTCCCAGCTCTCCCAGTAACCTTTTCAGGAAGAAGTTTCCCATTAAATGTGAGGTGTTAACTGTTCTCCTGCCTACATATTCCAAGATGTTTTCTGCTCATATTTCAGAAGCGGTCTGCAATGTTGCAACCCCCACTGGGGCCGTTCTGCCAGTCCAAGCATTTAATTAGCCAATTACAACCTGCTGACATGAATACACAGAATATGGTGTTCGAAGAGCAATTTTTTTTCAATTCATTTATTATTAACCCCAGTAAACATCTGATATGCTCTTTCCCAAGGGGACAGAGTGGTAATTGGTCCCTTGAACACTGAGTTCCCTTTCTAATCTGCCTGAGCTGGAGCCGAGTGTCACCATCTGTCAGTGTTCGCATATACAGCCCACTGCGCGTTTCACGTGGTGAAAGGGGAGAAAGAGAAGAAGGAAGCAGGAAAATCTCAGGGAAGGATTTTGAATGTAGTCAGGTCCCAGCTCCTCTGCCTGTCACTCACTGCTTGCACATCTGCACCCATCCTGGCAGGCCCAGATGAAATGCCCTGCCCAGGGTGCCGTGCTAATTGACTGGCTGTCATTAGCCCTGCTTTCTTCCCTACTTCATCAGGATCTGTATCATGTCTGAGACAGTGGTGGAAATTACTCTCCCCTCCAGCATTCTGACTAAAGTGCCACAAAGCAGTGATAGCTGAGCAATTTTTTTGGAGGGGACAGGGATGTCTTACAGATGCAAAATGGTATGGGCACCTGATCCTGGGGGAAGCACCATACATGGAGAGTCTCTGGTGAGCACAAATCTACCAAATGAGGTTTGGCTGATCAACTCGGTGCTACTGAAAGGAAAGAAACTGATATTTATGTTAAAACAGCTCCTACAGGGGCTTGGTGCTGTTTCATTTGGAGCTGTGGCAGTGTGAGTCAGGACAGAGACAATCCCGCTTCCAAAGAGGGCAGGGCACAAGCAGCAGTAGCAGGGGAGTGGGATGGGGGAGCAAGGAGCAGGGGGTCACAGCAGGGCAGGGTGGCTGCTGCAGTGTGCCCAACATGCATAGCTCAACTTTTCCCTCCAGCTCAGATGCCTTATTCCCATCACACAAAGCTTCCTCCCAAGCAGTATCAGAAAGACTTAAACCAAACTCCTAAGTATTGATATAAAAACCCTAGCAACTCAGGAAACTTCCAGAAGACTTCTTTATGGTATTTTAAAGCATCTAGACATCAATGATATTCATGCTGCTCCAGTATCTGCTTTCTATGAATGCAGCACTGATTGCCAAAATGTAGTAAATGCTAGGAAATATCTAGAAAAAACCAAGATTTTAGACTTTGATTGTGCCCATAGAGACATTTCTGCTTAACATGATGAGGAGTCTTCCCAATGGTCTGCAGTATTTTCACAGTGGTACATGTGAGGGTCTACAGTTAGACAGAAAAGGCAAAGTGGAAACATGGAAAGAAGCAGGTGAATCTGGGAAAACAAAAGGGGTAAGGGAACTTCGGTTATAAGTAACAAAAACTAGCTTATAGTCTCATCAAATGTTTTCAATATATCAGCAACAAAAATAAAAATCTGTCTTTGAATTTATGAAAATGTAATTTGCCCACATCTGCTGTGGAGGAAAACCCAGCAGAATCCAGAGCTAACAGAAAAATAATAATAAAAAATCTAATAAATGAGAAAAAGAAGTAAAATTTGTTTCAAGGGAGAATGGGGGAACACCAAGTACATTGAGCTAGCTGGTTTAAAGGCTGATAACTGTAGACAGTTTGTCTCTGTGCCACTCTACACAGATGGGGAAAGCTGGTGGTTATCCAGAACTTGCCCTGTAAGAGTGAATCAAGCATGGGCAGATAAAATCACTGAGTCTAAGACCCACATGCTCAACCCTTGGAGGAGAGAAAAAATTTACAGTACAGCAGTTGGGTGGTTTAAACAGAGACTAACTTCTGGCTAGACTTTTTTGGCTCCAGAAATTGATGTTATCAGTGGTCTGGCTCTGACCCCAGCATGGCTTTTTTGTATGTGCACATAGCAATGAACCCATCAAAAAGCCAGTTAACAGCATTCTCTACAGCCATTTATCAATTTCTAATTATTTCTGATATAAAGCACAGCAAAAATTTCTGCTTTAGGAGACCTTGAGGACCTTTGGTTCTTTAGAAAGCCTTGACTTGCAGTTCAGGTACAAGCTAGTGATATTTTGTCATCTTGAAAGAGCATTCAAAGATGCTAAGGGAAAAACCTCTGCTATGCGCTGATGTGAATCAGAAGCCCAGAAATGTTGGGTTTACAGAGTTCACCTCAGCCTTTAGATCTAGGAACCAAGCATGAACTTCATCTTACTTCAGGAACATTGGGTTGTTGGATCTGGTCTGTCTCCTCCTGCAAAAGAAAGGTTCCATTCTGATACAATTTTTGTGTGTTGTGGTCCAGTGCAACAAAGGTGTGTGCCTGTCTCCTTCTGGGAAATGTTTTCTCTCCAGGTCCCTGTGGATGAGTGGAATGAGCCTCAGCAAACAGGCTGACAGCAGCATCTCCTGAGAGGAACCCTGTAAAATAACATTTTTGGGTATGAGGGCATCCCCATGCACATATCTACAGATGCCCATTTTGCTCTCCAGTAGGGCCTGATAGGACACCATTCCATGGGAAGGGAGAAATCTGTGTATTTTTGCCTTGACGGGGGTGGCACGGCCATAACACTAAATGAGGTCAGAAAGCCACTAGTTGTGATGCTCCAGAAAACATCTGCTTTTGATAACTCACCTAAAGCTGCTCAGGGTGTGGAGGCATCCTTGACACAGCTCCAAGGCCTCACTGCAGCTCTTCCCTATGTGCAGCACTCCTGGTACCTCCACCACCCTCAAAGCAAGGCTCGGGCAGGCACCAGACACTCCCAGCTCACAGTTTTAAGCCTTCCTTCCATGGACAGGGGATTTCCACACATCGCCCTGGATGTTCTGGATGAGCAGAGGACAGGGCCCTTTTCATGGGCCTTGGCACATTTTTGTTAAGCAGGTTTTGGGTAGATACCATGTGCAGACAGATATGGAACATTTCAGCTGTTCCTTTGTTGTTTGCTGCAACAAAAGGACACTATAATTTCACTGAACCCTCTGATAGTGCAGAAGATGTTTCTCTTCTCTTTTAGTTGCCCTGGCTTTTTTTTGGTCTTTATTTTTCCTTTTATGTGGTATTATTCAAACAGGTTGGCTACTGACAACTGAGATCATGATGGCAAAGACACTTTAAAAAAATATAATGAATTAATTATTTTCTCCCATGCCCAGCTGTATCACTTATCAGGCCTTCAATGGGAGCACTGGCCCAGCTCCCTTACCACGTGCACACTAATGGCTTGCTCCTCTATTATCCCTTTTGATCAGACACAGGTGGACAACAAGGCCTTCTTCTTGACTGTTGAAAAAGGTGCACACTGTTGTCAGGGTGATTATATCTAATTACATCCCAGTTAATTATCAGACCTGAATAATTATGGCAGAGCTACTCTCCTCCAGAGATAGGTACATCTTCCAGTTGTCACACTGCGGTCTCTACAGGGCAATTTCCCAAGACCTTTTGTTGGGATGTGCTGGCTCCAGGAAGGGGCTGCGGGGAAGCTGCTGAGACCCATCAGGGACAAAACAGTCCAGTGGTCCTCACTTGCCCTCCCTGAACTCACAGCCAACTGGGCTGAGTTGCTTTCTGTTATGCTGGTAACAGAACCCCCTATTCTCCTTCTGCTGCATCACTGGGGTGGAGGAAGTCGAGAAAAATTAAGAGCGATGTTGAGACCGGGAGGAAGTGAGGGGTGAGGAGGAAAGGGTTTTAAGATTTTCTTTCTCTTTATCCTACTCTGATTTGTTTGGTAATAAAATTATTTCCCCAAGTGGAGTCTGTTTTGCCCATGACAGTAATTGGTGAGTGATCTCTCCCCACCCTTATCTTAAACCTTATCTTGACAAATTAATTTTTGTTATGTTTTCTGTCCCCTGCCCGCCTTTGTAGGGAGGAGTGGCTTTGGTGGACACCTGAAAGTGGGCCAGGGTCAATCCACATCTCATGAGGGATGTTATGTGTGTGTCCTGATGGACTAGATCAGGTGACAACAGTCATCTCCAACCGCATGTGTTCCTATTGCCTGCAGCTTCTGTACAGTCTTTTCAGTCTGGGTCTAGCAGTTCTCTGAAAGTTATGAATAACCCTGACAACATGAAAACAGCAAATATTTTTTTTAAAAAAATTAATCTATTTGATTTGGTGTAATATATGACTGCTTTCACTTCAAAGGTTACTATGGAGTCTGCACTGTGGGCAAGAGCAAGAAAGAAACAGTGGCACAAAAAACACCCTAGATATTTAAAGACATGCATGTCAAGCATGCACAAGTTTATAATAGTTTGTATTAAGCCCACTTGAATATTTAATTTTATGCCATAATTGCCTTTCTATGAAGACACAAAGAGACTTTTGCCATAGGTGTTTTCCTAGGTCCTTAACACAAAAAGTTGCATCCTCACTGTCACGCAGTGAAAAGAAAAATAAAAGCATGAAAATAAAATAAAATAAAAAAATCTATCAGCTTCCAAGTTTCTTTAGTATAATTCTGACATTCTCTTTATAATATAAATGTCAAGCCTTACTTTGAGTCTCAGTATGATCCTGGGCTCGGAAGATGCATCTTCATTAACATCTGAATTTGAATCTGAGATGTGATTTTGAATTGTTTCTGCCTGTGGTACTCATGTACCACACTTTGCTTCAAAGCGTGGAGTGATCACTTCTACCGGGTGCCTTTCTGGTGGATGAATATAAATCACAGTGCACAGGCCAGGACTGCAACGGATGGACTGCTGCCACTGAATGTCTGTTCTGTGGGATCAGGGCAGGTGTAGTCCCATGCAAAAGTTCCAACGGCACATAGCATGGGTGATGCCCCCTCCTACCATGACAAACCACTCACTGTTAAAGATTGAGCAACTGATGTCTGGTGGCATTGAGGCAAATGATACATATGCTTAACTAGCTCTGAAATTACTATTTTTCCAATTTGCTTACACCTCTCTTGTGACTGAATTGTAACACAGGTCCAAATAGGTTTTCTGTTTGCTAGCAATAAATCACAAACTACTTTTACGGTATTTATTACATCAGCACTTCTTCACCTTTTTAAAAATGTAAACTGTCCAGTCTTTTCTCAGTTGGGAAATTTCACATGCCCTTTTTCATTCCTGTCACCTTTCTCTGAACTCTGTCTTACTCTGGTGCAGGCTTCTTGTGAAACTTGGGAGTATTGGGTGTCCAGTCCTGCATATGTTATTTGAAATGTGAATGCATCATCAACTTACATAATTAATTGCTTGCATTTTACACATTATTCTCTATCCTGTTTCTTTTGTAGTCTAACGCCTGACCAATAAATTAGAGCTGTGCTCTGCATCCAAATGATCACTGAGACATCTACTGTGACACTCAGCTGCCTTTCCCAAGCCACTGCAGGTAATTGAGAGCCCTTTAAGGCATATGAGCACATCCATTTTTTCTCCCCTTCAGTGTGCAACACTTTGTCTGAACAGAGCTGAACCTCGTATGACACCATTTCACTCATTCATCTAGTCAGATAAGGTGCCTCTGAACATGCTCACAGACTTTTCAGAATTTGACTAGTTCTGTATTCTTTGCAGACTTTGTGGATTCACAACCGCCTTTTTTCCTGATCTTTCCTGAGTATCCTGGGCAACCCAGGAGGCAATGTAGATCCTTAAATAACTTGAAAGGCAATTTTTTGCCATGATGAAACATACATTTAAACCTACTTTCTGTTTTTCCTGCCTCAGAGTTAAGTAAAACTCTCACATGAGCAAACATTATATGGGAATTTTTTTTCTCTCCATTTTTCACTCTCCTCTCTCAGTATCCAGGGCTGTCCCACCCATACAGGTGCAAGCATTAAAAACAAAGAGTCCCTTAAAAGTCAGCAAGAGGAGAAAACTTACTCCAAGACCACTCTAAAGCACTGAGGTTGACTAGGTGTGCTGGTTTGAGATTGATTGACATTTTGGTGGGCAGGAAAGTAGCCACGCCTGGAAGTGAGGTGTGCCTGTGGATTTCCCATGAGCCCAGTGCAACAACAATTGTGGGCCAAATTTAAAGACAGACAGGGAAATGAGCCAATCAAAAGTGAAATTCATCTCAGTAGGATATACATTTGCACAGGACTGCCCAGGAATCGCTCTCTTTGGTTTCCGGCCTTGAACAGGTACAGAGCTGCGGGCTGTGCCCTCGGCCCGGCTTCCCCCCCCCCTCCAAGGCCAGGGAGGCCTGCGGGAGGGGAAAGGCCGGGCCGGGCCGTGCCGGGAGCCCCTCCTGAGGGAGATATCCCGGCCGGTGGTGGGGAGGATGGAAAGGAAGAGTGATGCCCCATGCCCTGGCCAAGTTTTCCCCCAGCGTCCAGTGGGGGGGGAGATTGGGCCGTGCCGGACCAGGCCGGGAGAGAGAGGGCCCCCACCCCCCCCCCGGAGGGAACCATCTC
>VXBU01007101.1:558-23802 GCA_013400315.1 Bombycilla garrulus
CCAGGAGGATCCAGACATTCCAGCAAAACAGGCGGGGTTGAAGTGAAATTCAAGCACCAAGAGCAGCAGAGGATCTTGGAGCAGAGAAAAGCTCGGTGCCACCACTGTTCCCATCGCTGGTGGCACTGGCAGCACCAGGGAAGCCACGAGCAGTGCCACCTCCGAGCGTGCCAAGCTCCTTCTGTACCCTCCCAAATCCCCCTGGGACACCTGCTGAGCTCTGACAGCTGCCAGCACCTGCCAGGGGGAGAAAAAAAACAAAAAAAAGGGGAAAAAAAGGAAAGAAAGCTCCTTTTGTCATCTACTCCCACCCTCCTGTCTGTTTTAGCCTCCCTGTCCTACACTGAGGATGGAAACAAGTGGGGTTGGAGCTGCTCGAGGTGCATCACACAGGGTTTGGGGCAGGGGAGGTGTCCACCCTGATCCCACTGCTCCTCTGGTGCTGGGAAACTCATGGAATCATGGAATGGTTTGGGTGGGAAGGGATATTCCAGATTATCTCATTCCCTGCCATGGCCAGGGCACCTTCCCTGCTCCAGCTCGCTCCAACCCTGAAAGAAACAGCCCTGAAGTATCAGCCTGATCACATCTTCCAGATGGACACCAGGGAAGATTATCCCAAGGATCAGCCTCACACAGAGCACTGGGCAAGATTTGGGAAGCTCAGCTGTTGTTACCCACATCCAGCACCCCAGGAATCAGCCAAGGGAATTTTATCCCAGCACAAACGGCTCCAGAAGGAAGCCAGGGCCTCACTCACCCTCCAGAGATGTTTTCCAGGATCAGCACCTCCCAAGGCAGAAGGTGGAAGGTGCTGGAGAGGGGACACAGATGAGGAACAAAGCTTCCCAAATCCTGCCCAGCGCTCTGGCTGCGTGAGGCCGATCCTTGGGATAATCCATTTGGAAAATGGGATCTCATTCCCTGCCATGGCCAGGGCACCTTCCCTGCCCCAGCTCGCTCCAACCCTGAAAGAAGCAGCCCTGAAGTATCAGCCTGATCACATCTTCCAGATGGATTATCCCAAGGATAATTGGGATAATTTTCCCAAGGATAATTATCAGCCTCACACAGAGCACTGGGCAAGATTTGGGAAGCTCAGCTGTTGTTACCCACATCCAGCACCCCAGGAATCAGCCAAGGGAATTTTATCCCAGCACAAACGGCTCCAGAAGGAAGCCAGGGCCTCACTCACCCTCCAGAGATGTTTTCCAGGATCAGCACCTCCCAAGGCAGAAGGTGGAAGGCGCTGCGGTGTTTCCATGGAGCAGCGAGATGAGTCAGTGCCATCTGCCGGCTGCAGGGACCCGGCCGCTCCCAAATCCAGAGGATTCGTGGTTTGACATCAGCCAAGGGTTACTGCGCTCATGAAAATATATTTTTATTCATTTTTGCTGTGAGATAGGATTAAAAAAGGAGCACAACTATTTAAGCTTAAAGTAGAGAGAAGAAACTTCAGTAACTAACATTAAAAAGGAAGGAAAAATAGAAATTAAAATGAAACTTTTAAAGCATTCATTCTCCTTCCCATGAGTGTTTACTTTCTTACTGACAATATGAAAAGATAAAGTATAGGATTTTCAGTTAATCTACTCTTTGAAGAATTATTTCTCTAAACAAGGGTAGCAAGAGGCAGGGATGAAACACCATCAAAGCAGGGATGAAACACCAGGCACACCTGGCTGTGCCTCTCTTCTGGAGTAGATTTACTCAGGGATTAAAACAGGTTCTAAGTGTGTTTTTCACCATTTTTAAAAGGAAAACTCATCCCTGCTCTGTAATTATCCCGGATTTAGCTTTAGGTGCCAGATCCACATTTGCGTTGAAGCTTCCTCTTGGAAAGGAGAGGGATTTGCTTCTCCTTCCAGAGCTGATGATCCCCCAAAGTTCTCTGCAGGCATCCCCAGGCTCCGGCAGCTTCTGTGGGCTGCAGAGATCCCAGAGCTCCGTTTGTGGAGGAAGCAGGATGGAGTGGGGGCAGCAGGAAGCTAACATGGATTGGGATGCTGGGCACGGGTGCATCTGTGGAGGTTTCCCCTCAGCTTCCTCTGAAATACAGCTTAAATACCCTGAATTCATTTCTGAATTCATTCAGAAATTTATTCATTTTGTGGGATGATCCTGGTGATGATCTGCACTTGGTAGAAAACCACTTTATCACCTTGCTAGATACTGATTCTGAGGGCATTACTTGCAATTCATTAAAACAGTCTCTTTTCCCACAACTTTTTTCCAATCTCTCCCCATTTCTGGCCTCCAGCGGAGGGAGAGGCACAGGTGTGGAACACCAAGGTACACTGCTACTAACGGCCAAAAATAAACAGCGTTTTTCCAGAAGGGCCACGGACAGGCGACGGAAAGAGGGGATTTTTCACGTTAATGGCCACAAATTAAATGCAATGTAATTAAACCGTGAGGCCCGAGCGGGCCCTGCGGCGCACATCACCTAGCAACAGCCCCCATGCCCTTATATGGCAACCGCGCCCGCCCACTCCCCATCCTCCATTCTCATTGGCTGCACGCACATGATTGACGTGCACGCTGGCCAGTGCCCACCCTCCACGAGTCTCTCCCGCGCCCGGGGCGCGGCGCTACCCGGAAGCCGGTGGAGGAAGAGGAGGGGAGGAGCTCGAGAGACGCGTCCGCTGCGGCAGCCAATGGGAGAGGACCTGGGGAGAGGCTCAGCCAATGGCAGCGCGCGGGGGCGGGGCCCGGGGGCGGGGCTTCGGGAGCCGGCAGCGGNACAGGGCAGGGGGGACGCGGGGAAGCCCGGCCGGGGGCCAGGATAAAACCGGAGGTTTTGGGCAGAAGGGATGTGCGGGAAGGCCTGGGGTGCTCCGGGGGTACCGGGCAGAGAGGAGCCGGGGGGAGCCGGGCTGCTGGCGGGGATTCCGGCCGGGGTTCAGGCTGGAGGAAGGAGCGGAGCAGGAACCTCTGGCTTGGGGAGGGGGTCACAAGCCTGGAGGAAGGTGGGGAGGGGACCGGGGGCTCCGTGATCCCCGCGGAACCGGCTGGCGGGGGAGGGGACCGGGGGATCCGTGGTGCCTGGCAGAGCCCACGCTGCTCCTCCTGCTGCTGCTGTCACAGCAATGCTCAGCAGATCCCGTGCTGTGCTCGGGAAGGAGGCGGCCGGGACACCCCCCAGCACAGCTGTGACAAACGCCGAACGCTCACACGCCGCTCTTACCCCGCTCCACGGTGCTCTGGCTAAAGCTGTGCCGTTCCCAGGTGGCGGCAGCGGCAAAGGAGATGCTCCAGGCGTCCGTGCTGGAAGCAGGATGAACCTCGTGGCGATGGCGACCGAGCCCGAGCTGCAGTGGGTGTCCCTGTGGCTCCGTGTGCGCTGGGCGGCCGTGCTGGTGCTGCTGCTGAGCTCCCTGGTGATGCTGCTGCTGCCTCTGGCCGCCGTGGACAAGCAGTGCCACGCTGTGCTCAAGGGCCTGACCTTCCTGAAGAGCACAGTGGGCTCCTCGGGAAGCAGCAGGTTCACAGGGCAGAGCACGGAGCTGAGCGTCACCTCCCAGGGGCTGGAGCTGCTGGTGCCGAAGGGAAAAGCCTCCCCAGGTGAGAGGGTCCTGGCAGGGCACAGCTGAGTTCCTCAGGGTCAGGAGATGCTGGAGAGGGTCCTGCAGGGATGATTTGGGGTCTGGAGTATTTGTGGGATGAGGAGAGGCTCAGAGGGGATCTGTCAATCCATACAAACATCTCCAAGGGAGGTCAGGGGACGGTGCCAGGCTCTGTTCAGTGGTTCCCAGTGACAAGGAGCAATAAATTAAAACACAAGCTGCACCTCAGCATGAGGAGGAACCTCTTTCCATGAAGGGTACAGGGCCTTTCCCAGGGAATCTCCCTCCATGGAGACATTCCAAACCCACCTGGGCACCTTCCTGCTCCAGGTGATGTCCAGAGGGCCCTTCCAACCCCAACACCAGAGATCTTCACCCCCTTCCTGACCACGTCCTGTACCCCCGATGGCAGTGACACTGTACCCTGATGGTAATTACTGCAATTAACACTGGCTGTAAATGCCCCCGAGGTCAGGCAGGTCCTCACCAGCTCCTCGACTGCATTCCAGGGCCCTGTGCTGGCATTGCTCCGGCTCTCCAAAGCTTTTCCTCCAAAGCTTTTCCTCGTGTTTTCAGCACTAGTAACATCTGGAACACAGAGAGGTGGTTTAATGCACAGAAACCTGGCCTGCACAGCGTTAATCCCAAAATCCTGGCTGGCACAGGACGGCCGTTCAGGCAATATCAGGCTGTGTATCAGCCAGGACGTTAATTTGGAAAACACTTAAAGGAATTTTTATGATTCCAGCACTGTATCTTTGTTTGCATTAAAGCTCTTACTGCTGGGAAAACGTTGGATAATTCAATGGAAAAACAGAAGTGCTGTTGGCAGCCAACATAACAATGTTAACATTATAATTTCACCTAAAAGAATGCCAAGAAAATGTGTTTAAAACACAATTTCCTCCCACGTGGAGCAGTTTGGTGTCCGCCTGTGGCCACCTTGAGCCTGCTGCCCACAGGTCCTGCCTCCCCACACTGCCTGCCAGGAATGTCTCTGCTGCTCCATACTCAATCTGAAAACCTCTGGGATTGTAACCTGGAAAAAGCTGGAGCACAAATTCCTTTCCAGTTCTTCGAGACTGGTTTTGTTTCATTTTTCTATCAGTAAACAGAGACAGTCACAGAGTATCCTGAGTTGTAAGAGAGGCACAAGGATCATGGAATGCAGATTTCCAGAGGTTTCCAGAATAACTCACCACCTTTTATCTGTTACCGTTTCGTTCCAGAGGTGAAGTTGGAAGCCAGAGCAGCTCTGAACCAAGCCCTGGAGATGAAGCGCCAAGGGAAGCGGGAGAAGGCCCACAAACTCTTCCTGTACGCCCTCAAGATGGACCCGGATTACGTGGACGCCCTGAACGAGTTTGGGATCTTTTCCGAGGAGGAAAAAGACATCCTCCAGGCCGACTACCTGTACTCCAAAGCTCTGACCATCTCCCCCCACAACGAGAAGGCTCTGAGCAACCGGGGCCGCACGCTGCCCTTGGTGGAGGAGATCGACCAGAGGTATTTCAGCATCATCGACAGCAAGGTGAAGAAGGTGATGGCCATTCCCAAAGGGAACTCCGCCCTGCGCAGGGTGATGGAGGAATCCTACTACCACCACATCTACCACACCGTGGCCATCGAGGGCAACACGCTGACGCTGTCCGAGATCCGGCACATCATCGAGACCAGGTGTGACAGGACGGGGTTAAAAGTTTCTAAAAATCACGGGGGATTTGGGAAAAGTAGGCCTTGCAGCAAGCCCTGAGAATGTCAGGGTGAAACCCACCTGAAGAGGTGTGGTAATAAGTGGGGTGATCAGTAACTACAGCTGTGTAACCATTTTATGAAGTGATCATATATAATTATAACCCATAACAAGAATCACGATGTTTTGGGAAATCACAAGAATCCACGGTTGGGTGAAACCAATGTAGAACAACGTAAGTTGTCATAATTTTAACAACTTTAAGTTGCTTAATTCGAATTAATCAATGAAACAACGTAAGTTTGATTATTAAAAGTTCTGTAACTGTGGAGGGGATAAACACATGTTTATAAATAAAAACATTTATAAATAAACAGATGTTTGTAAATAAATATGGTGGAGTTAAATTTGAGCTCGTAGCCCGTGACTCCCTGAAATAAAGCACCTGGCATAATTATTCTTGTTGTTGCTGAACAACAGGTACGCCGTGCCCGGGAAGAGCCTGGCGGAGCAGAACGAGGTGATCGGCATGCACGCCGCCCTCAAGTTCGTCAACACCACGCTGGTGTCGCGCATCGGCTCCGTCACCAGCAGGGACATCCTGGACATCCACCGCCGCGTGCTGGGCTACGCCGACCCCGTGGAGGCCGGCCGCTTCCGCGCCACGCAGGTCTTCGTGGGCCACCACATCCCGCCGCACCCGCGGGACGTGGAGAAGCAGATGGAGGAGTTCGTGCAGTGGATGAACTCGGAGGACGCCACGAGCCTGCACCCCGTGGAGTTCGCGGCGCTGGCGCACTACAAGCTGGTTTACATCCACCCCTTCGTGGACGGCAACGGCCGCACGTCGCGGCTGCTGATGAACCTGATCCTGATGCAGGCGGGCTACCCGCCCATCACCATCCGCAAGGAGCAGCGCGCCGAGTATTACCACGTGCTGGAGGTGGCCAACGAGGGCGACGTGCGGCCCTTCATCCGCTTCATCGCCAAGTGCGCCGAGACCACGCTGGACATGCTGCTCATCGCCACCACAGAATACTCGGTGGGCCTGCCCGAGGCGGGCGGCAGCGCCGGCTGCAAACAGACCATCCCCGTCAAGACTTGAGGGCTGTGGGTGACTCCGAGGCGCTGAGTGGTGGCTGCTGGGAAAGGACTGGAGAGGAGGTGGTTACTTGAGTGTTTTGTTTATTTAAAGTGTCTTACGTTTGATTAAATTAATGTAATTTATTTATATACGTGATGCCAAACGGAGCTGGGGATGGCGGCTGTGCGCTGGAAGGGGAGAGGTGGCGGAGGGCTCAAAAAGATGAACTAAAATTGAATTTCTCCTTCAAATTAAGCTTTGAGGAGCTGCTTCAATCACAACCCTTCACCCAGGCAGTCAAGCTCTGCTGTCTGACCTCAGCAAAGCCCAAACCGAGTTGGTTTTGTGTTGCTTCTTCCCTGCAGCCCCAAAAGCCATCCCTGAAGGACAGCGCTGTCCCAGCTGTGTCCATCAGACACTCTGGTGTCAGTCACACAGGGGCTGAGCAGGAAGGAGGCTGAACTCCAGCCCAGAGCCATCTCTCCCCTCCCACTCCTGTTGCTGTGGCACTTTGCACGTTTACTTTCTGCTGCCTTTCCTGGGGTGAGTTTTGTACGAGTAGGAAGCGTTTGGTCGGGGATTGCAGGTGATAGGCGTGGAACAAGAGGAGAAAAGCTCTGACTTACTTGAGGGAGAAGGACTCAGAAAACACCTCAGCCAACAGGAGCCCTGGGAAAGCACAACTGTCCTTAGACATTTCAGTGGAGGGGTTGGAAGGAGCTTGTCTGCAGAACTGTGGGCAGAAAAGGGCATCAGGCAGAGCCAGGAAACACCAGCTGTGCCAGTTTGGGAAGAATGTGGACAGAAAGTTTGCCAAAAACTTCAGGTTCTTTAGCCTAGGTAAGGGAATTTCCACAATTAATCACTGGTCATGATAAAAGTGTCAATAATCACTCAAGGCCTCTGTGTGCTGCAGGGGCAGTGCAGTGCCTGGAGCTGCTGAGCAGTTCCAAGAATCCCTTTTTCCGTGGTTTTTAAGGGGAAAGTACCCTCAGATCTCCCTCCCCCAAACCTGCCAGGTGTGTAACAGCATCCTTGATCCCACCACTTCCAAGCTCACAACACTCCCATTATTTAAAATGCCAGTTTAGAGCATTTAACCCCTTGACAAAAGCTGCCAGGCTGTCCCAGGATTAGTTTTCTTTCCTTTTAACTCTCTTACCTGACAGGGAGTTCAGGACATGTTTTAGAGAAGCAGAAACCAGGATGAGACTGGGAGTTGTCTGAGCACTGCTGCCAGGGAAAGCAGACAGTACAGGAGGAAAGCTGTCCTGTCCTGACAAAGCATGTTATTTTTGTAGTGCAACCTGAGTATAAATAATGCACTTTAGAGCTCTGTGGGGGGGGGGAAATTGTTATTTTAGTAACAGATTAATAAACTATTTTAATATGAAAGTCTTGGTTTGGAGGAGGCTGTTCTCAGAGCACACTTGGCTGCAGTGAACAAAGTGGTTGTGGAGGAGGAGAGAGATCCTGGTTCCCTCAGCCGTGTGACAAACATGAGCAGAGTCGTCATTTCAAAGTAAAGCCAAGTGAAATCAGCACAGAAAATAGTGTTTATTTGCAGCAGTGTTTGTGTGGTCCAAGTGAACTCAGCACTGGGGGCCCCCCCTCACATCCACCCCTCTGGGTGGTGATTTCCAGGGTATTTGACAAGCAGGAATATTTCTATCCAAGATCACACCACTGTTGGGAAGTCTGAGGTGATGGCTGAAGTGATTTCAGATGGAAGGAGCTGCTTCAAGGCCTGAGGGACACACTGAGCACACCTGAGAGGTGAGGTACATCACTATCACCCAGCTGCCACAGGAGAAGTGCACTTCCAACACCCACATTTAAACAAAAGCAACAGTATTTATAGAAAACCTTTGAGAACTTGAGTTTAATAAACCGAGAAACGTCAGCTTGCACTTCACAGTTGTACAAAACCATACAGAAACCACCTGCAAAAAAGACATGAGCTAGCTAGGGGAGAAAACAACCAAAAAACAACCAAAACCAACAAAAAAACCAACCAAAAACCTGGTCCTCAGCAACAGCACATCCAGCTTCATGGGAAACAAAAATTAACCACCTAAGGATCAGCTCCTGACATTTAAAAAGAATCATCTCAATGTTCTTTACAAATGCACAATATAAAAAACAGGTCAACTGGAACAGAACAGGAACTGGATACATATATATGTATATCTGTGTATCTACATATACACACATATGTATAGAAACTCTCCCAATACTAAAAGAGGCCATTGTGGTGAGAAGTTGGAGCATCTGCTGTTGGATTCTGCATGGAAGGAGATGACAGTCCCTGCGTGCGTGGGGTTTGGGTGGAGGATGGGGCTGTTGGCAGAGAGAATTCTGTCTGCAATCCCGATCTGAGCTGACCAGTGGAGCTTGCTGAGGGTCCTCCCGTGGCATCTCGTTCGTGAATGAAAGAGAAAATCGTTGGAAAGTACTCCAAAAAACTCCATGTGGCATCCGAGCTGTGCAGGAAATGTTTCCCCCACCTCGTTACCCTCAATATGAGGGAGCGCATTAACGCCATTTCACCAGAACAAAAGTGGAACTCTTTGCTCTTAGAGGAAAAAAATAAAACAAAAAAACCAAAACAAAAAACCACCACCTGGATTTGTGCCATCCTCCACTGAGCCCGAGGAATGCAGCAGTCCAGTATTTACAGGGAACTGGGACGGGCGTTTTCTCTCCTTGCAAAGCTTAAGGACACAACATGGCTTCCAGAAAGGCATTTCACATTGGACCAGACCTGCTGAGTGCACGCTCCTCGCTCACTTTTTCAGGAGCATCTTGGCAAAATCAGCATTGGACATCTTTTTAGGCTCTGCAGGGGGGTCAGAGGACGCTGCTGGTGAGTTCTGCACCATCCCATTCTCAGCCTTGGCCACGGGGTTGCTCTGACGCTGCAGCGCCCGGGGCATCATGGACAGCTGTGTCCTTCCCTTCCCTCGCCTGCAGGGGAAAAAATTCCCATTAAAACACACTCCTCTAGCTTGGGGGGACAACAAGGATTTGTTTGCTACGAGGAATGCACATTTCAACATGATTCCTGCCGTTTGTTTCAGGGATAAAGCTTTCCATGGGTGTCTTTGAAGCACCCCTGAGTTCTGGCAGATAATAACTGCCCCACAGCCCCCAGGGGTTGAAGCTCTGTTTAATCACAGGAGTTCATCCAATACAGGAACACAGAAAGATGAAGGAGCAGCCTTAATGCTCACTAGGAATGGCTGCTTCTCCAGAGGGAGAGGATGTGGAGTTTATTGGGGATTGGATCCAAGGGGATGGCCAATGCCTGATCCTCTCGTCACTACAGGGGTGTTTCTGTTGATAAAGAGGGAAAATCTGCTTTTCCTCAGCAATCCAACAACCCTTTTTTTTTATGGTTCAGCACTGTTCTTTCAGATTCACAGAATCCTACACTGATTTGGGCTGGAAGAGGCTTTGGAGATCACTCAGCCCCATCCCCTGCCAGGGCCAGGGACACCCTCCACAATCCCAGGCTGCTCCAAGCCCCATCCAACCCAGCCTTGAACACTTCCAGGGATCCAGGAGCAGCCACAGCTTCTCTGCACAACCTGCACCAGGGCCTCCTCCCCAAAATCCCATCTAACCCCACCCTCCAACAGCAGGAAGCCGTATAAAAAACCCCTCTCCCTCCTTTTTCCTAAACCCCCCATATTCCAGCTAAGATTTCTAAACTTTAGCACATCAAGAAAGGCAGCATTTCCTTCCCAGGCAGTTCCACTCACGCTCCATAGACGTGCCGTGGTGTCAGGGGCAGGGAGGAGGCTCTGCTGGGCTCGGGCCGTTCCGGAAGCTTCCGGAGAGGGGGGTTGCTGATCATCACCTTGATGACGTGGTCCTTCACTGTCAGCCCGTCCATTTTCAGCACAGCCTGAGAGGCCTGGGCTTCATTCTCGTATTCCACATAAGCCAGGCCCTAAATGAAGGGAAGAGAGAAGCTGTGTTAGGTTTCAGTGCTTCTAGAACAGCTGGTAATTCATAAATGAGGGAAACTCGGCGTGGCTCAGTCCCAATGCTCATCACTCCCAGTCATCATTCTCCTTACAATCTCTGTTTAATGTCTCTGATGCTCTCATGTGTGGAGAAAGTATTAATAAAAAAGGAAAAAACCACCCCAAAAATTCTATTAAAGTAAATATAAAAAATGAAATATAATACCACAACAGGGGAGGGCAGCCCTCTCCCTGCTGTTACTCTTTTAAATGACATTCAAAGCCTTAAGATGCATTTTTTTGGATCATCCAGTTTCACAGGAGAGGCAGCAGGTTTTACACAACTTTCCCAAAATACATTTATTTGTGGTTTACACACAATAGCAGCTCAAAATAAGGTCTGAAAAAGACCTGGGGTTCCCAAGAGCACTCATTACAAGGGGTGCACACTACGGGAACTGCACCTGAGGTGGTGCAAAAGGCAAGAAAATTCAATTTAAATCCATGTCCACCATTACCAGGATGTCCCTGTGGACAGGACCCACCACACAGACACAGCCCAGGTGTCAGACAGAGTTTTGGCAGAACAGCAAACGGTTCAGAATCCCTTATTTAACAAGGAGTCATTTATTCAGGGGTGGAAATAATGAGCCCTGTCAGAGAGGGGGCTCGTTTCTCACTGGAAATCCCTGCCTGCAGCAGATGTTAGGAACAAAAGCCTCAGGAAATTGAAGGAAGGAGGATGGGAATTGGCTGCACCAGGTAAAACCCATTTAGCCAGTTATTTAAAAACCAATCCTTTTCAGACTTGCCTGTTTTTACTACACTGAAAGTGCTGTCAGCATTTCCCCCTCCCTCCCACTTTTCTTGTGCAATTTAAGAAGTATTTTGGAAAAATTCCTTTTGGTTTTCTGCACAAAGGCAAACTGGGCTGTAAAAACCCAAGCTCTTCCACGAGTATTAATACAAAACCACACTGGCAACTTAATAAACCCAAATTATTTTGTCTCCAGACTCCAGGACAAGCTTGTTTTTGAAGGATTCCTTAAAACCAGGAGCGTGTTAAGGATGCCTACCTTGGGTTTTCCAGCCCTGTTGGTGACCAGTCGAATGTCCTTCACATTCCCATGGGCTTTACACACCTCCTCCAGCTCCTCCTTAGTGCAGGAAAATGGCAAACCAGATATAAAGAGTTTGTGTTTCTCCAGGGTAGTGCTGTACCTGAACACCTACAGCAACAAAAAGGGTGTTGGTTCACAAACCAGAAATTCCAAGGATTTCAATCCCACACACCAAAAGCAATTGCTGTTTGTGGGATCCAAAACTGCCTCAAAGCCATGAGCACTGTTTTGGATGATATTTGTATATAAACACCAAGGAGTAAATGCTACTAAACCCCTTTCTAATGAGGGCAGACACTGAGAATCACAGAATATCCTGAGCTGGAAGGGATCCAGAAGGATCAGAGCCCAATTCTTATAATGATGTATTTAGAATATTGTCTTCTTGCTCAGCTGTCACTATGGGAACACTGAATTTTTCTGTGCAGGAACTCCAGAATGCAGAAATCCTCTGATTACACAACTGAGCTCTGGCACAGAGCGTCCCCAGCCAGGGGATTGGGTAACAAATGCTGACCAAGGAAGCTCTTCAGAGGCTGAACCTGGGTAGGTCCCACCAATAAACTGCTCAGATCAACAGTTTTCTGCATCTTGAGTAAATTATATCAATCCTGGTATCTGGCAAAGCAAAAGACACAAAAAGCCCCTGAAGAAAGGAGTTTAAAGCAGCACAACACGAATTGATCGGTTCTGAGCACCCCGGACACAAAAGATTCCACCAACTCCCCTCCCCTGATTCACTACCCAACAGGAACCAACAAAACCTTTACCTTAAAGTCAGGATTCTTGTTCTTGTCAACACAAGGAGACACAAACATGGGCCTGCCCTCCACGGCCGTGCGGTCCAAGGCCAGGGCCTGCCGAGCAGCCTCCTCCTCCCCGAACTGCACGTAGCAGTAACCGCGGAAGGTGCCCTTGTTGTTGAACACTGCTCTGACCTCCACCACCTCCCCACAGCTGCCAAAGAGCTCCCTCAGCTTGGCCTCGGGCTCTGCCATGGTGTAGGAGAGGTTGCTGACAAACACGGTGACTTTGTCCTTGCTGCTGTCGTGCAGGACTTTGGGGACGTCCTTGCGGCCGCCGGACGCCTTCTCCTTCGGGACCGCCGGCCCGTCGGGGTTTTCACTCCTCCCAAAGAGCCCTGTCTCCACCTCCATGTCCTCTTCAGGCAGCACTCCATCACCCTCTCCCCTGTGCCTCTTGCTGGGCAGCTCTGATTGATGGAATTGAAAGCACTGTTGGAAAAAATGACCCCGTTTCCTTCCCCATTGCAACTCCTCTGCCCTCCGTTCCCGCTGTGGACCCACAAATACCGTGACAGGCCTTAAAGGCACCAAATAAAAACTCCCCTCAGGTTTTAAAACAACAGATTATCCCACCAAGACAGCAACTGGAGTATTTGTTCCTTTTTTCAGCCAGTCACAACTGACAGTTGCTGATTCATGTTCGTCTTCTTTGTCTAGTGGTTCTTTTTAAAAAATAAATTTTAAAATCTCACAAGAATCTCAGGGGCAACAACCTATTAAAGTGTTCTGCTCCCACCTTCAAGTAGCTGCTACAATCCTGAATAACCCAATTTAGACACAAGGCTCAGCATCACAGGATGGGTCAGAAAAATTACTTTGGAGGAAAATTAAGGATGAAAAAAAAAATTTAAAAAAAATCACAATATCCCTCCAAAATAAGAAACCCCAAGAAAACTCTGGAAGTTCTTATAAACCTGTTTTTCTGTAGGTATAAAACCACTCAGCCTTGTTTGCATTGAAGATTTCCAGGAGAAAGCAGCCCTGGAAAGACACCCATGCTGGCAATTCCTCAGCTCCCTCTACCACGAGACAACCAATAACCCCTGTTGCCAGAGCCCTGCACTTTAATTAATTTAATTTTATTTTTACCTTCATCTTGTCCCCATTCACCCTCATCATCCTCGTCTGCTTTACGCTTGTCCCCAATCCTGGTTTTTTTGGCTTTTTTGGAAGCTTTCTTCTCTGCCCTCGCCTGTTTCCTCTGCTCAGCTCTCTCCTCCTCCTGCTTTGCCAGAGCAGCTTCTTTCTCAGCAACCTAAAACACAGAAGATTTATTTATTTTTTTCCCCCCACTGGCTGCAGATTGCAGAGCATTTTGCAGAGCACTGAGCCCAGAGGGTTTTCTCCTAAGCCCAGCACTAACAGGGACAACATTTAAAGCACATCTCAATTTTTTTGCTCTCACAGCTTTCCTGGAGGGCACATCACTCTTGTGGTCATCCAAGGGGCAAAAGGAGAATGATAAAAAGCAGCAAGAGGTTGTTAATCATAGTTTTAAAGTAAAAATCAATAGTTCTAGGGCTTGAAGGCATTTCAGGCTTATCTGGGGGGGAAAGCACATTAAAAATGTGACATTCAGAGAAGCATGGACTTAATTTAGGTGTATAAAATGCTTTGGTAGCTCACAGAAACTTCTGACCTTTGCTCTTTGTTCATTCACTCGAGCCAATCTGTTCTCAGTTTTCTGAACAGCTGCATCCCAGTCTTCCAGTGTTCCTAAAGGATAAAAGGATAAAATTAAAATAATTTTTAAAAGCTCATTATTTAGCTCTCCCTTAATTCAAAGACGCAATTCTGGAAAAATAAGAGTCGCTGAGTTCACGGCACTTGCTGTTCATATTAAACATCACACATGAAAATTCTAATTAAAACAACTGGCCTGCAAGGTAATAAAAAAAACCTTAGAGCCAAGCAGAGCAGAAACCTCTCATTAATAATACAATACTCCAAAAAGGCACGGAAAAATCCAGTGATCTCAGAAAAGCAAGGAAGAAAAGAACTGTCTGTGGATTTGACAGCAGTGAAAAGGAAGAGACACTTCAGCGGAGCACAAAACACGAGATCAAAAGCCTGCGTGTCACCTCTGCCTAACGAGCAATTAATTACTTCCTGCCAGCCATTCAGTTAATTAATCACCTCCTGCCTGTCACTCAGTGACCCTCTGTCACTTGGTCACCCCCTGCCAGTGCCCAGGTACCTTCTATCCTCTCGAGGGTGAGCAGCACCTCGCAGACGTGCTCGGGGTAGTCGCTGGTGCACTGCACTGCTCGGTGCAGGGCCTTCCTGCAGTGCTGGGTGTCCCCGTGGGCCCTGCAGCAGGGACAGGGCACTGAGGGGACAAACCACACACAATTCCAGCCATGCACACGTTCCCCCTCCTGCCCCAGCTGCTGCAACACTTCTGGAAGCCACAGCAGAGCAGCCCCACCAACCTCGAAGGTGATTTGTAAACCCAAATGAAACATTCTCATTCTAAACTGTTTTCTCCCACACAGGAGGAAGCTAAAAATTGAATTAGCCAAGCTCCTACCTTTCCAGGTTGTAATACTCCAGCCACATGTTGGCATATTTGGCATTTCCTTTCGTCATGATGTTGTCCCAGAGCTCCCTGGCTTTCTGCATGTTGTTACACAAGCGGGCCTGCAACAGAGCATCCAAAATATCCTTCAGGATTATTTGTTCAACATCATTAATCCCACAAAAAAACCAAAAAAATCCCCACAGATGCTGCAGACAGACCCATCTGAGCCTTACAAAATAAACACTTGACACAATCCTACTGCTGAATAATCCTTGCCTGCCCACCTCTCCCATTAGTCTTGGTTCTGGCTCCCACATCCATTTATTTTCATCATTATAAAAGAAACCAGAGAGCTGTTTCTGAATTTTTCCTTTTGTTGTTGATGAATGTACCTAATAAATTCTCAGACTGAGAACTTGGTTTGTGTTTAGGAAGAGGAGCAGGAGAAGAAGGGAAATGGATTGGGAAAAGACTGCATTCCGTGGCAGGAATGCCAAAACATTTTATTTTCAATCCATTTTACCAGGTTCAGCAATTTAAACACAGCAGAGAGAAACATCACCTCAATTCTTGCCCAGTTCTGCATGATGGTGCAGGATGGATCTCCACTTTCACTGAACCCTAGGAAGAAAAGCAAGGGCTGTTTGTTGCACTTGGCTCTCAGAAACACAAGTGTTTATTAAACAGGTTCCACACGGAGATGAAATCTTTATCTGCAGCTTTCTGAAACGCTCAAGATTCTTGAAGATAAATATTGTGTGGAGAACTGATCTTAAAAAATGATTTTGAAGAGGAGAAAACAATATTTGGGACGATTTCACTTACTTTCTTCTACTTCTTGTTTCAAGTACTCCACAGCTCGTGCAAATGCAGACCGGAGCTCCTCCAGCTCCTTACTGGAGTCTGCAGGAAAAAAAAGAAATAATAGCCTTAAAATAATAATTTAGTTTTCATTTCCCACCCAATAAAACTTTCTCCTTAACACCCACAATTATTTTATTGGGTAGCAAGGGGAGATTAAATTACTTCTCACTGTTACTATTGCTTAAATTTATGATTTTATAATGAGTAAAACTCACTACATAAATAATTTAAAAAATCGGATATCAAAAATATAAGGTAGGGTAATTTTGCAATAGCAAACCAACCAAATTCCAATTTTGTATAGATATTAACTGGCCAGAAAATAATTTTTGTAAATTATGAAAATGCTGCAATTTTATTGAAAGAAGTAATATCCAAGAAGTACAAAGAAAATAGTTTAGATATTTATTCTGTATTTATCCTACAGACCTTGTGAAAAATCCACCCTTCTCCTCAGGTAATCCAGGTAGGCCTGCCAGATCTCTACATAGTCTGTCGCTTGAATAAAACCTGCATTCAGAGCTTTTTCAAACACTTCTGAAAAGAAAAATGGGGAAAAATCAGTTAACTTCCCATTTACTGTCAAAACTGGGACGTTACAGTGTTAGCACAAAGAAATATCTCCATGAACACCACTGGTTTCTAGGAAGACACAATAAATTGGTTCAGGAAGTGAATTTAAAGGCAGCTGAATCCAGGAATGTTCATTCCAAGCTGCTCCTTGCTTGCTCAGGGTGAAGCTGCTCCCCGTGGCAGCAGCAGGATGAGCACAGACCCTGCAAATCCCTTCTGCCCCAGGCTGTTTGGAGTGCAGAGAGCAGCTCTGAGCTGCTTTTGCTGGTTCTTTCCTCACCAGAGATGATGCTGTGCTCAACCCTGTGCCTCTCCATGGCCAGCAGGTACCTAATCCACAGCCCAACAGTCCAGGGGCAGTTCCTGACAGCGCGGTCGTGAGCGGATAAAACCAATTCCTTCACCTTCAGCTGCCTGTCCTGAAAGAATCACACCAGAAAAGTCAACTTGTCAGCCAGAGAGGCCATCTGAGCCAAAGCTCAGCTTAAAAAGAGCCAACAGATAAACCCCAGCACTTTCAATTTATATCTGAAAAGCTCAGATGGGTATTTTAAATTCTGCAATCCTAAAAACCCAGTGAACACCTTCCAGTGAGGAAAAATATGCTCAGGAAAAAAACTACCAGGCCAGGGAGGTGTTTTCTGCCAAAGAAAAAAAATAATAAAGGCATTGAGTGAGCTCCCAACTGTTCCTAGAATGTCAAGGATACCCAGCCTATTTGTGGAGGTTTTGTTTCACCTGCAACCTGCTGTGTCCAGCTGGGAAGAGAAAAGAGATGATGGAAAAACTGAGCCTGGATAAACTCCTGCAGGGAGCCACCCTGATCCCTTAATCCAGCCACCTTCTGTCCTGCCTCTGGAGCTCAGCATCAGCTTCAAACTGCAATAACAAACCCCCCTGGAAACAGGGCCTGAACATCTGGGTTTGCTTCAGTGCCCACGCCCTGTAATTCTGCAGAGAAAAGTGAGAAATGCTCACTTTAATAATAAGCACATCCCTGAAAACAGGAGGAAACCAAAGGTGAGGTGAAAATCAGTTTCTGGAAGATATACAGACTAAAGGACAGGATTGAGGCAGAACTTACTGGCTGTTTATCAGCAACTGAGATTAAAAAGAAACAAAGAAAAGTACAGGCAGGAAAATAAATCTGCAAACACTGATGGGTTCATTTCCTTACCAAATACTGGTTGTAGCGTGCCCAGAGGTCTGGGACAAGGCAGTTCTCAGCCAAAGCTCTCTCATAGATCAACTGAATCCGAGCTGGGTCACCTGCTTTCATTTCAAAATCAATGTAAGCTTGGTATTCTGCCAGCTTTGGGGTTTCAGCACCCAGCTGGAAAACAACCAGGGAGACACAACATCAAACTCTTCAACAAAGCAAGACTCCCAACAGTTGAGCTATTCTTCAGAGCAGCTCTTGTGCAAGATTTCACTGCAGAAATTTGTCTCTTTATCAGCAGCTGTTGATTTTCATACATCTCTCAATGTGCCTGAAATCAGTCAGATCCTGGGTTTATTCCCCTTAGCCCAGTGCTGGAAAACACACCCAGAGTCCTCATGTGCACCAGCACACTTCATAATTTCCAGTATTCCCAGTATATAATTCCAGTATTCCCACTGCTGACAAAATCCCCCAGTTGGGGACTAGAAAAATAATAAATTTGGAAAAAAAAATAAATCACCCCAAAGCAATTCCCTCTTGGTTTTAAAGGAAGGTGCAAGTGCCAGCATTACCAGTGCCTCCTCGTAGGGTTTACACTTCTCCAGCTGCTGCAGAGCTTTTTTGTAGTTCTTTATTGTTGTTTCTGGAATGGGCTCTTCTGACCACTCCTCATATTCAGCATATGAAGCCTCCATGTCTATAAAAATATGAAATCCCATCAATAATGCACTCATGAAACTGAAAATTCAGATTTTAACCTATGTTTGGTTCTAAGACAAATTCCTATCCGTATAATATTTATAATTTATTTGGAATAAATATTTAAATTTTTATTCTCTTTTGGTCCTTACTGTCACACTGCTGCATGCTTAAAGGATTCAGACATTTCACCTCACACAGTGTCCTGTAACAAACTCAGGGCAAGTTGTATCAAAGCTGCTCATTTGGAATTAGAAAACCAAAGTGGCAAAATTTTCCCCACGGCTTTAGAGGAAAGCAAACCCAAATTCTTTCCAGATGGAAATGAAGTAAAAAGAACTGTGTTTCACTTTCTCCCACAAGCAAGAAAAGGGACTCAAGGAGCTTAAAGCAGGAACTGGAAAAGGCAGAATTCCAACAATCCAGCTGCCAGACACTCTCTACCAAGGGTTTTATGCAGCAATCACAGCTGAATTCATTTCTAAGCCACATTTTGTGCTCCTCACTTGCACTTTGAACAACTTCAGATTCTCAACCAGGTGACCCAAGCTCCAACAACTCAGAACATTCCTGACCCAGAGGGATCTGTGCCTCACACAAGGGAGCACAAAACCTCCAGCTGCACTTGGTATGGCTGTGCCAGGACAATCCTGACCCAGAGGGATCTGTGCCTCCAAGGGAGCACAAAACCTCGAAACCTCCAGCTGCACTTGATGCAACTGTGGCAGGAGAATCCTGATTCCTGGAATGTTCCTGACCCAGAGGGATCTGTGCTTCACACAAGGGAGCACAAAACCTCCAGGTGCCCTTGGTGTGGCTGTGGCAGGAGAATCCTGATCCCTGGAATGTTCCTGACCCAGAGGGATCTGTGCTTCACACAAGGGAGCACAAAACCTCCAGGTGCCCTTGGTGTGGCTGTGGCAGGAGAATCCTGATCCCTGGAATGTTCCTGACCCAGAGGGATCTGTGCTTCACACAAGGGAGCACAAAACCTCCAGGTGCACTTGGTGTGGCTGTGGCAGCAGAATCCTGACCCCTGGAACGTTCCTGACCCACAGGGATCTGGGCCTCACCCAAGGGAACACAAAACCTCCAGCTGCACTTGGTGTGGCTGTGCCAGGAGAATCCTGACCCACAGGGATCTGTGCCTCACAGAAGAGAGCACAAAACCTCCAGGTGCACTTGGTGTGGCTGTGGCAGCAGAATCCTGACCCCTGGAACGTTCCTGACCCACAGGGATCTGGGCCTCACACAAGGGAACACAAAACCGATCCCTGGGATGTTCCGCTTGATGTGACTGTGGCAGGAGAATCCTGATCCCTGGGATGTTCCTGACCCAGAGAGATCTGTGCCTCACAGAAGAGAGCACAAAACCTCCAGCTGAACTTGGTGTGGCTGTGCCAAGAGAATCCTGATCCCTGGAATGTTCCTGACCCAGAGAGATCTGTGCCTTGTCCAAGGAAGCACAAAACCTCCACCTGCCTTTGGTGTGGCTGTGCCAGGAGAATCCTGACCCAGAGAGATCTGTGCCTCACACAAGGGAGCACAAAACCTCCAGCTGCCCTTGGCATGGCTGTGCCAGAATCCTGATCCCTGGAACATTCCTGACCCACAGGAATCTGTGCCTCACAGAAGACAGCACTAAATCTGCAGCTGCCCTTGGCGTGGCTGTGGCAGGAGAATCCTGACCCAGAGAGATCTGTGCCTCACAGAAGAGAGCACAAAACCTCCAGCTGAACTTGGTGTGGCTGTGCCAAGAGAATCCTGATCCCTGGAATACTCCTGACCCACAGCGATCTGTGCCCCATCCAAGGGAGCACAAAACCTCCAGGTGCCCTTGGTGTGGCTGTGCCAGGAGAATCCTGACCCAGAGAGATCTGTGCCTCACACAAGGGAGCACAAAACCTCCAATCCTCCAGCTGCCCTTGGTGTGGCTGTGGCAGGAGAATCCTGACCTAGAGGGACACAAAACTTCCAGCTGCCCTTGGTGTGGCTGTGGCAGGAGGATCCAGATCCCTGCAGCATCACCCAGCTGCTGCACCCCCGTGTCCCAGCCCTCACCCAGCAGTGGGATCCCCAGCTGGCGCCGGAAGAGCGTGTGGATCTTCTCGAGCTGGCTGCACAGCACCTGCTGCTGCTCCGGGGAGGGAATGCTGCCAGGGGCTGGCTGCAAGAAAAAAAAATAAAACAAAACAGGAAATTCAATCCATTCCCTCCAGCACCAGCTGATGGACATGAGAGGGAGTTGTTTGTGAGCTGAGATGCAAGTGAATACGTGATCTTGAAGGGTCAACCTGCATCTCAGTCACTGCTGGGAAAGCTAAAACTTGGGAATTGCTCCCCTCTGAAGGTGGATGAATGGGAAAAGCATTCCTGACTGAAAGCTGGCACAAGCACAGGGAAATGATCACCTGAGAACAAGGAAGCAGCAGGTGGCTGTGCCATTTCACAACCACACCGTGCTGCCAAAGAGGGGTTCAGTAAATCCCTGGAGAGGATCTAAAACTTCCAGCCTCAATTGTGCTTGGGAATGAAAGAACATCCTCCTGTTACTCCTTTGTTACGAGCTGAAAAGGACCTTTAAAGATCAAATCATTCCCACTGCCACCACAAGCAGGGTGGGAAAGACTCCAACATACCACAGCTTTTTTTTTGGGGTGGGAACACAAGGGGAAGGGGCTCACCTGTGCTGTTTCCAGGATGGCATTCTCAAATTCCCTGTAGGCTTCCCACAGGGCCGTGCCCTTGGTGACGTGCAGCCCCACGGCCGTCAGGGCCCGCTCGAAGATGGAGCGCACCCTCTCGATGCCTCCCTCCTGACCAATGCCTCCAATGGAATACTGGGCGTATTCCAGCCAAATTTCAGGACCTAAAACGAGCAAATGCGAGGTGAGAAAAGAAAAACAAGGTTAGGAGAAGCTGGTGATTTGGTCTTCTTAAAAACAGCAACAAGGAAACGCAGCTCTGCTTGGCGAACGCATCGTGTGCTGCGTGTATAAACGGAAAAATATTTATTAAACGTGGTGGTGTTCTTTTTTATCCAAAAGAGTTAAAATATTGGGGAATTGTGTTTAAGCTGTTGGCTCAACAGCAGGCACAGTTTTCCTCTGGAGGGTGTCACTGCTGTGGTTTTGCTGACAGGGACTGGCCCTGCTCGTCACCTCTGCCACACAAACCACAGCAGGGCTGCACCAAGATGCCTCAAACAGCAAATTCCCATTTCCTCAGCTGGGACCACACAGCTGCCACGCTCTGGAATAATTCAGATTAAAGCAGCTCCTCCTTCTCTTTCCAAACTCCTGAACTTCCCTGATCAGCAGCTCCTGAAGGTGAAGGGGAGGTGGGGAGCAGCGTTGGCTGCCTGGCACCATTCCCACCACCACCAAATTCCAGCCAGGAACCCCCAGCTTGGAACAGCCCTGGGCTCCAGAAGTGTTTCCAAACCCCAAATGCAATCCAGCAGACCCAGAGGATAATTCCTCACTTCTTCACCTCCACTCCTTCTTCCTGAGGGATCACCAACACCAGGTAATGTCCCTGATGTGACATTTTGCACACAGCTTCTGAGGGGGATTTACCTCCATATTTTCCCTCCACTTCTTCAGGTTTCCTTTTTCCAGCTCTTTACCCCAATTCCCAAAGAACTCAGGGATTTATCCCCAAAATTTTAAGTATTTCTGCTTAAATGCCAAAAATTTTAAGCTTTCCTTCAGCAGCCCCTGAGTAATGGAAAGACCAGACACCACATCCTTCTCTTACATCAATACACACTTAGATTTTAGAAATTAACTTGAAATCTTGACTCAATTTCTGCATTATAATCAAAGGAAGAGACTTTCCTACAAATTAAGAAACAAAATCTGGATGTACCACATGCCATTTTAGAGCATTTCTGAATGACTTACAGATGTAATCTTTGACAGCTCTTTCAAACAGCTCATAAACCTTCTCTCTCTCAGAGATCTCTGAAGCCATTTTTATCTCATCCTTCAACCAGTCCAGCCAAATTTCTGAAAGAAAAAAAAATTTAGAACACATCATTAATAATCAGAAACAATAAGTTATGTCCACTTGGTGAGTTTTTAGCAACAGACTTAAAACAAAGGAGGGGGAGCAAGGCAAAGAGAGGAATTTGAATCTCCACAATTCCTGATTAATTTCAAATAAAAGTTGGGTGGAGAGCTTTTAAATTTGTGCTCAAAAAGCATCTTTTTACTAAAAGGAGAAGCTGGAATTTCTCATGACTTTGAAAATCATCCCATTCCATCTCCCTTCCACTATCCCAGGGTGCTCCAAGCTCTGTCCAGCCTGGCCTTGGGCACTTCCAAGGATCCAGAGGCAGCCACAGCCTCTCTTCTTTTATTCTCAGAATAAAATCCCACACTGCCAGAGCAACCTCTGCAATATTTCCATTGCCTCTGAGTTATGAATAACAAGAAAAACCCACTTCAACCATCCAAAATTTCCACCAACAGGGAATTTCCTTTGCTGCCTGTCTGTGAAATTTCCTTTTCAACAAGAGTTTGCCGAGCTCTGGATCACATTCCCTGACTGAGGGCGCTGAAAAATGCTTTATTTCCCCACTGAAGAATCAGGGGAACAGAGGATGCTCCGTACCTTCAGTGAGGGGGAAGAGCTCGCTCATCTTCTGCCGAGCTCTGCGGAGCTTCACCAGCTCTCCCTCCTGCCGGAGCAGCTTGATCAGATCCAAGTGACAGTTGTAATCGAAAGCATTGATGGAAAGCTTAAAAAATAATAAAAATTTAAAAAAAATTCGATTTTAGAAGCCGTGTTGAGCGATGGACGCGGAGAAGACAGAAAACAAATCGCACAATTCTCATCGTGCGATCACAACAGAGTTTCCTCAGATTTAACCTAACCTCTGACACAGCTCCGGCCGTTCCCTCGTGCCCCGTCACTAACCACGGACAAAACTGTATTTTAATTTCCTTAAAGGCAATAAAAGGAACCGCGGTCAGCCGGCTCAGATTTCTCAATGAACACAAACTGCCGGCTAGGACTTCCCTCTTATTTCCCTCTCAAAAAAAAACCCAAGCCGGTCAATTTCCATCTCAGACTCCAAACATTCACAGCATAAAATCACAGAACATCGCAAATTGGAAGAAACTCACAAGGACTGACGAAATTCACGTCCTGACAGCTCCTAGCACCAAACTGCCGGGG
>VXBU01007101.1:34532-50306 GCA_013400315.1 Bombycilla garrulus
CCAGTCCTAATCCAAATTGCAGCCCCAGCCATAGTTCCCGTCCCAGTCCCAGTCCCAGTCCCAGTCCCAGTCCCAGTCCCAGTCCCAGTCCCAGCCGGGGCCAGCACTGCCGGACGATGCCGGGACCCCGCGGCCACCGTTCGCCGCCGGGACCGAGCACCTGACCGGCAGCGGCGGCTCCGGAGGCGTCCCCGCCTCGCTGCAGCGACCGCAGGCAGGAACACGTTGTGCCACCAGCGCACCCGTCCTGTCCCCGTCCCCGTCCCCGGCATTTCCGCCCCGTCCCCCCCGCCCTTCCAGCTCCCACCGGGCCGAGCCCACGCGGGGAGGAGGTCCCGGGGCTGCGCTCCCGTCCCCGGGATCTGCTCCCTGCCCGGCCAGGGGTGACCGCGGGTTTCGTTTCTGCTCCCCCAGGGGCTTGAGGGGGAGGATGGAGAAGCGAAAATTTTGGCAGCAGGATGTGGGCAGGCGGCGCGGCGCGGAGGGGGCTGGCGAGCGCCGTCCGTGCCAGGAAGAGAGACCACCAGAGTCCGGGTAACTCTTTAATGGCGTGGGCCTCGAGGGCTCCGGCACAGCGGTCCAAGCTAAAACCCCCGGGGGACGGGGGACCTGCCCGCGGCTCCGCGGGACGCAGGAGCCATCCCCGGGGCTCAGGAGTGCTCCGGCAGGAAGCTGCTGAGAGTCAGGTTGTCTCCATCGGGCTCGGAGCTGCCGTCGGGCAGCAGCAGCTTGTGCCGCCGGGCCGGGACCGGCCGGGGGCCGGCGGCCGCCTCGGCGTCGGGCAGGAGCGAGGAGATACAAACCATCTCGGTGCGGCTGAAGCGGCGCTGCCCCGTCCGCGCCCGCCGCCACAGCAGCGTCCCCAGCACCCCCGTGCTCACCAGGAAGATGGCGGCCACCAGCCCCAGCAGCAGGATGGCCAGCAGGCACCTGCTCATCAGCCCGGCGGGCTCCCAGGGCACCGCGCTGGCCGCCGGCGTCGTGTCCCAAGAGGCCGGGAAGGTCGGGGCAGGCGGGGCTCCGGATTTCTTGGGTTTCCTGTGGGCTGTGGTGGTGAGGACGAAGGCTGGGGACGCTGCTGAGCCCCCCGTGGAGGAGCTGCTGTCCAGGCCGTCAGTCACTGTGCTCTCCTCGATGAGTGAATTGGGCCAGCCGGGGGTGGAGGTGGCGATGCTCTTCTGGGGTGCCGACGGTTTGCCAGGCTCTGAGCCTGGCAGCAGACTGGATTCAGGGGGATCAGTCTCATCCATGGGTGTGGTGGGCACCAGGAGTGTCGGGCTGGGCTCGGTGCCGAGTTTTGGGACAGAGCTCGGGAGCAGGTCGGGATCAGGGGGATCGGTCTCATCCATGGTATCAGCGGTGGTGAGCACCAGGAGTGCCGGGCCGGGCTCAGTGCTGGATGCTGGGGCAGAGCTCAGGAACAGGTCGGGATCAGGGGGATCAGTCTCACCCGTGGGATCAGCTGTGGGGGACACTGCGGGCACCCCGAGCAGGCCGGTGCTGGCCCTGGGCGCTGCTGGTGTCACAGAATCCTCCAGCAATCCGGGTTCGGGGGAATCTGTCTCACCCGTGGGCTCGGCTGTGGTGGACGCTGTGAGCTCCCGGAGCAGGCTGGCGTTGGCGCTGGGCACCGCAGAGCTCAGGAGCGGCTCAGGCTCGGGGGAATCAGCCATGGCATCGGCTGTGGATGGCACACGGAGCAGGCTGGCATCGGTGCCGGGCGCTGCTGGCGGCACAGAGCCACCGCCGCTCTTGTCCCTGCTGATGGCCGCGGTGGCGCCGGGCTCCTGCCCACCGCCGTCCCTCTTCCCACGGGAGAGGGGCAGCGGCTCGGCCGCTCCCCAGACCCACTGCCCGCCCCGGGGCGGCCCCGGCTCCAGCAGCTCAGCGCCACACGCCCGCAGGGGGCTCAGCACCAGCAGCAGCAGCACGGCCCGGGCCGGCGCCATGGGACCTGCGGGGACAGAAAGGTGACATCGGGGTCCTGCTCCCCGCGGGAGAACGCTGAGCACGGAGCTGTCCCAAAGTGGGATCACACTCCGGCTGAGGATCCTCCTGTCCCTCTGGAGAGAGGCCCTCGGGTTTTGGGGGATGGAGGGATGGATATTGACCCAGTGACCCCCTCCTGCCGCAGCCCGCACCTGCGGGAGCTCAGCGCCGGTGGCTCTGCTCCCGGAGCGAGTTTTGATAAGGAAGTTGAGCGTCTGGAAATGGGAAATCAGCCGCGGTGGAGGCGGCTGCTGCGGGACGGGGCAGTTGCGGGATGAGTCTCCGTGTGGAAACGAAACCGCAGGGATGTCACCCACGTTCTGAGAGACCCCCTTCCCCCCCGCCGGGGTGCCCGTCCTCCCCCTCCGCCCGCCGGGCTGGCACAGGGCTGAGGCCACCATGAGCCTGCGCCTCTGTGAGGCGGATCCACCCCAAACTCAGCCCAAATCCCCCTGCTCCATCACCGATCCCCCCTCCCTCGGCATCCCCCGTGGGCAGAACCCACCGGGGTCCCCGAGGATCCGCACCCAGCAGCATCCGGACATGGCTCCACGCTCCGAGCATCCACAGGAGGAGGCTCCCGCATCCCCAGAGCACCCACCCGCCTCCCCAGCCCCCCAGGCGCGGAGCGTGGCACCCTCAGCGGCGCTGAGCGCCCCCTTTGCCCCCGGAGCATCCCCGGGGATCCGGCCCTTCCCGGCGGGGCTCACCTGGGCGATGGGCGCGGGCGATCCCGGCTGCAGGACTCACCGGCGAGGGCTGGCACGGCAGGGCGACCCTGGCACCGCCACCCGCGGGGCGTCGCGGGCCACCCTCCGCCTGCACCTCCGGCCGGGCGGGGACGGCAGCGAGCGCGGAAAAGCGGCTGCGGTTTGCGGAGCCCGCGGGGGAGGGACGGCACGCCGAGAGTGGGGCCGGCGAGGGCCGGGGGCTGCGGGCACAGCCCGGGGAGGGCGGCAGGGTGGGGGCTGCACCCCACAGAGGGGCTCCCCGCCCTGCTGGACGCCCCCGGCTCGGCCCCGCCGAGCAGCTGCGCGCCGGGCCTCGCGTCGTCCCGAAAGCAGAAGTGACGGCGAACCTGGTGCCAGGGCTGCCACCCCCCCGGGCACGGTGTGGGCATGGACGGGGACGGGGTGCCCCGAGATGCTTCAACACCGGGAAATGCCTTCGCACACGAGGAGGAGGAGGAGGGTGAGCGTGAGGGCCTGACTTGATGTTTGCACAACCCTCGCACCGGGCTCCTTCTCTCTGTGGCACCCCCGGGATGCTCGGAGGGCTCTCGGCGGTGGCTGGGCTCTGTCCTGGGTGTTGTCCCGGCCTCGTGGCCCTGGCACGACAGGAAAGCCCCCGCCCCGACCGCAGCCGCAGCCGCAGGAAGGTGCTGCAAGAGGCACATCCGCAGGAACGGGCTGGGCGTGAAAACAACCCACCGCCCTCGAAAGCCCAGCCCGGCCTGCTCAGAAACACCTGCCCGGAGGAGGGGAGAAATGGGGCTCGGGCCTGCGGGGTGAGCATCCCCGGGATGGATCCATGGTGCCCGGGGAGCGCTGGGAGCATCCCTGCCCGGGTGACTCTGTCCCGAGCGCATCCCTGCCCGGGAGACTCTGCTCCGAGCACATCCCTGCGCGGCCCTGGGGCGGTGCCGCGGTCAGCGGGTGCCGGAGGAGGTTGCGCAACATCCCCTGAGAAAGCCCAAACCTGGCTGCAGCGAGTGGCGCCGTTTCCCGCCCAGGCTCCTCCCGCAGCCTAGAAACCAATTTCACCTGGGGAAGAGCAGAACGAGCCACGCCCGATCCCCCCAAGCAGGGCTGCTCCCTCCTGGGAACACATCACCCCCGTCCCTCCCGAGATCCCCCAGCCCGTCTGAGCCATCCCATCCCAAATCCAGTCACACTCTTGGGATCATCACCGGAATTCACCAGCGAGGACTCCGAGTGACCCCAGGAATGCGGGACAAGAGCAGAAGGTCCCCAAGGAGCCCCCTCAGGCACAGTCCCCCACTCCAGCGTCCACCATTCCACATCCCTGTGATCAATCAGGCCCGGAGTTGCCGAGAGCCAAAGGAAAAGCCAAGCAGAGGCAGTTTATAATCAATGACTTTTTATCTTTTGAAAATGGAAGCAAATATTTTGGACAGATACTCTGGCCGCTCTATAAGAGCGTGTCTTTCCGGACTGGGCTGGTTCTCTCCCGGGATATCACGGCTACAAAAAAGCTTCAGGCACTGACTCCTGTTGAGCCTGGCGAGGCATCAGTTCATTTAAATAAAATACAGGCTAGGAACTAAAAATCTCCCACTCCCCCACCACCCCCGGGTACCTCAATCCAGCGGCTCCCAAAACTGAATTCCCTCCGAAGTTTAGGAACAAACCCGAGGTCCCCGAGCACACAACCCTGAAGTCACACGTACAAATCAACACAGAAATCACCACTGTGGGGAGAACGGCCTTCGGGTTTGGGTTCCAAAAGAAAAAAAAAAAAAAATTCCATAAAAATACACATCTCAGGCATTTACTGCAATACAGAAACGTCACCAAACAGCCAAAGAACCCGGAGCAGCCGGATTGTGGATCCACGGGCACAGGGCAGGGGATGCCACTTTGTCCCTAAAACACAGAAATCCCGCTTTTCTGAAGCTTTCCTGCTCTGCAATCCCACCACGTCCTCTGTCTCTCTCCTCCATCCCATCCCCCGGCCGATTCCTCCACACACACATCCCTCCACAACGGGGAATCCTTAGCCTGGAAGTTCTGAACATGCAAACACTGGGAAAAATGGAAAAATCGGAGAATTCCTAGCTAAACTAATGGAAAATAATAATAAAAAAAATCAATCACTTCAGCCTGGACACAAAGGGACTTGTCAAGCTGGGAGAGGGATCCAGAGCGCTCAGATGGATCAGGATGGGCTCTCAGCACTCCTGGGCACTGCAGGGATGAGCTGTGCCAGGAATGGCAGCACCAATCCTGCCTGGCACAGCTTTCCAGGCTGTCCTGGGTGCCATTCCCAGCTCCAGGACACGGCCTGGGAGCAGGGAGCCAGCCTGCCCCACCTCCCTGGCAGCTCCTCTGCAGGGAAAACCCCGCTGAGCTGAGCTCCCACGGAATTCCAGGAGCCTGGAGCACTCACAGGGCCTCTCCCTCCCTGCAGGATCCCAAGGGAGCTGTGAGAGAAACCAGTTCTCCAAACTGGGATCAAATCCACCCTCCCAGTCCCTTCTGCTCCAAAGGGATGGGGGTGCAGGGGTGGGATTGGGGTTGGAGGTCGCTCATCTGATCCAGGAACAAATCCTTTCCAGCATGGCAGGGATGGGGATGATGGACAGGAGAAAACAAATGATAAAAAAAAATAAAAATCAACAACAGAGGTGTTCTGTTTGTGGAGAATTGTCACGGAAAAATCACCTTGCTGCTGCCTTGGAAGCACAGGAAATTCCTCTCATCAGCACTGGTGGGAGGGGCTGATGGATTCCAAAAGCTCCTTAAAAATCCATGAGCTCAGGAGTGTTGTGGGGCAGGAACAAGGATTTGGCATCCCACAGCTCACCTGGAACTCCATGCTCCATGGATAAAAAAAACATTCTTGCAGGGAAGTCACTCCTGCTCGAAATGGAAATCAAAATCAGCAAGTAAAGCGAGCGAGTTTGGGCATGGAATCAAACCTTGGGATTGTAGGAAAATGGGAACGTGGTGCTGGCTTAAAACTTCAGTAGGAAATAAATCCCTTCGTTCAGAATGATAGATTTGTATTTTTCTGTCAGCCAAGGGGGCTGGGGACGCGTTGTGGAGCAGGAAAGGCAGCTGATCCCATCTCCAAGGGGATTCCACGGGGAAAAGAAGGGAAGGGAACCCACCTGATTGTTCCAAATGGAGGATTTACACAAAATAGCTTCAGCTTTGTTCTCTGCACACTGTAAACACCCCCCACACCCCCTGTCCCTTGGAATGGAAACACAAATACTGCAAAAGTGGCAAATAAGAAAAATAAAAGCGATTTTTTTTTTCTATTTTTTGGCAACTCCAAAAAAAAAAAAAAAATTGTTAAGAACAATGTGGCGTTGGTCCCTAAATCTAAAAAAAGATATTTGGGCATGACACTGGAAGTCAAGAATGGAATCGTTTTTCAAGGATTCATAATAACATCTGGAAAAAAAAAAAAAACCAAAAAAATTGTAAAAGTAGCACTTCTCGTTTTCGACACAGTCACGGAAAAATTCATCAGAACACGGGGAAACAGAAAAAAAAAATAAATCTTTCACTAAAAAGCTTGGCTTGAAATCATCGGCTCTTGTCGAGGTGGATTGAGGAGAACAGGAAAGCTCGTACTGGAATGCTGCAGGCTGCTGCTGGCTGAACTGGGAGCTGGGCTGTGCCTGGGCTGGCGGCCCCTCAGTCTGCGATCTTGGCCATCTGCTGCTCCAGCTTGGAGATGCGCTCGTCCTGGTTGGAGATCGTGTCCTTGATGGATTTCAGCTCCTTCAAAATCTCGTCCAATTTGGCGTCGTTTTGCTGGAAGGTGAGAAGGGAGGAGTGAGGAGAGCTCTGGGGTTTTTTCCCCCCCGAGGAAAAGGGCTCCTAGCAGTGGGATTGGTGTGATGGATTCTGGAGCAGTTGGGATGCTCAGGGCACGGGGCAGCATCTCCAGTGCAGCCACCCAGGATCTCCACACCCAAAGGACACGGTTTGAGGGCAGGAATTACTGGTGAACAAGGACTTGGGGCATCTTGGAAGTTTTTCCCAACCTTAACGCTTCTGTGATTTAGAAAAAATAACTCCAAGTAATCTTCTGCATCTACAGAATCATGGAAAATCCCAAGTTGGAAGGGACCCACAGGGATCACCCAGTCCAACAATCCCAGCCTGTTCCTGGGAGCGTTGTCCAAATGCTCCTGGCAGCCTCGGGGCTGTGACATCTCCTGGGGAGCCTGTTCAGTGCCCACCACCCTCTGGGGGAAGAATCTCCTCCTGAGAGCCACCCTAACCTTGCCCTGACACAGCTCCAGCCATTCCCTCAGCTCCTGCCACTGCTGCCACCCTCACACTCCCACCTGAGGCCATCACCCCCCCAAATTCCTGGAGCTGACTCACGGGGTTTGAGGCATCCGCTGCTTTCTTTGGAGCGTTTATGAGATCACTCTTCTTGTTCCCGGCGGGTTTGTTGTCCAGTATGTTCTTCTTGACCACCTTGAGGTCCCTGTTTTTGCCTGGAATGTAGCCGTGCTTCAAGGAGATGAGCAGAGGATCGGCGTTCTTCCCCTCAAACCACTCCTCTGCTTCCAGAGCTGCTTCTGGGCCGGCTGTGTCGGGGTACAGGTCGTCCTGGAAGAGGTCGGACTGCAAGGCAGGAGACACGGATCAGCCAGGAGCTCTGGCAGGAAGGAGCTGGCCCCAAAGCTCGGCCCAGGGCAGCGCTCACCTTGCGGGGAACCGTCATGATGATGGGCTCGCACTTCCTCTCGTGGAGCTTGAAGAACCTGAGAGGAGAGGGCAGGGAGTGAGGGTCAGTGAGGTGGGGGAGAGGGGAAAGGAGCGAGCCCAAGGAACCACAGAAATCCCCGAGACCATCAAATCCAACCATTCCCCCAGCACTGTCAAGGCCACCACAACCACGTCCCCACGTGCCACATCCCCACAGCTGTTAAACCCCTCCAGGACGGGGACTCCACCCAGCCCTTCCAACACCTGACCACCCCTTCCATGAAGAAATAGTTCCTAACACCCAAGGATGCTTCCCCTTGTCCTATCACCAGTTTCCTGGGAGAAGAGATGGATCATGTTCCCAACCAGCAGCGATGTTCCCTCCTGCAGCCTTGCAGCAACATCCTCAGATTTTTTCTGCCCTTCCCGGGTTTCCTGAACCACGGGCTCGCTGCTCTGCTGCTTTAACCACTCCTGAAATTCCCAGCCTGCTCCCAGCCCTCCTCACCTGGCAATCTCACACTTGTTGACGTCGAGGCCCCTCTTTGGCATGAACCCCATGCCCCTCTGCGGCTCTTTGCTGCTGAAGGTGTTGAGGTAGTGAACGTACGGGGACTCATCCGTGATCTCGAAGTAGCGGATGCTGCTGTCGCCCTGCAAGGAACCCCAGGAGACCCTCAGAGGCTGCAGGGCCTGTGCTCCCCGTGCCCACACTGCTGCTCCCGACAGCCTTTCCCTCCAGGAATGCTGCTGTGGGCAGCTCACAGCTGTTTTTGTGAAGCTAGGCTGATCCCCTCCACAGTCTGAGCCCATCCTGAACAATTCCTCCAAGTCCTGTTCCAGACACCGTGGCACAGGGATTGAGCTCGGGGTTCCAGGTTGGGAGTGGCCCTTCCTCAGCTCTTGTGGGAAAACCTCCTGCCACAAGCAGGCACAAAGGCTATAAACCACTTAATCCTTAATTCCAAGCAATTCCAGCACACTGCTGTCTCTGAAACTGCAGGAGGGGTGGCAGATGGAAACCAAATATTCCTCAGCAGCTGCTACAAAGATGGGATTCATGAACACACTTGTATGGATCCTCCTCTAATTCCTTGCTCATCTTGGCTTTGCCTCCTATTTGTAGGAGTCTGTCACCTGTGGGCACCAAGTTCCTACAAATTGCTTTTAGAAAGCAGCACCTAATTCCAGTTTCCTGTTATTTAGCCCCACAAAATTGCAGAGTGAGTCGCCACGTGCTCCAGCATCTCCAAGGACAAAGAGGACAACACCCAAAATGTCCTTTCCTCCCACACCAGTGTAAAATCATCCAGGTCAACACCAGCAAGAAATATTTTGGCTCCACAGCCTGTCCTTACCTTCCCACACAGGTAAATGATGTTGGTGTCTGGGTCGTAGAAGGGCAGCAGGACCCCGTTGCTGGTGTCCATCTCGTGAAGGGCTATTGGCTCCTCCATGTTTTTCTGGAAATAAAAACACCAGGGATGTTCACAGAGACTGGGAAAGCTTCTGTTCATAGAGGGAGGGTCTAAATTATCAACACTCTGTAGCCCACGAGCTCCCAGTGGTGTCTGCACCACGCAGAAGGATCCGTGTGTTACAACAAACGCTGGGAACGCTCACGAGCTGATTCACTCCCCAAGGGCATTTTAATCTCTAAATTAAATAAAAGCAGGAGCCAGGAAAATCCACCAAGTCAAGGGAAATATGTGACACAGTGAGTTAGTGTCGGTGGAATGGGATGGAGCCTCCCTCCCTGGGGACTCTCAAAAGCCACCTGGACACAATCCAGGTGGTCCTTTCCACCCTGAACTCTCCTGGGATTGTTGCTGTCCTGCTCTGCACAGCACGCAGAGAGAAGTGACCTTCCCACAGCCCCTGTGCTGCCTTCCCAGGCACTCCCAACCTGCAGCTCCTGCTCAGCTCCTTCACTGAGCGACCACACAGCCAGAATCATGGAAGCAGCAGATGGAGAGGGAATAACCTCAACTACATGAATTTAAGAAGGAATTGTTCCCTGTGAGGGTGTGAGGCCCTGGCACAGGCTGCCCAGAGAAGCTGTGGCTGCTCCTGGATCACGAGACGCGTCCAAGGAGAATGAAAGGTGTCCCTGCCTAGAGCAGGAATGGGTTGGAATGGGATTGGCTTTAATGTCCCATCCAAGCCAACCCATTCCATGACTCTGGGCTGGGCTGGTGACTCGTGGATGTGAGGAGCACAGGGATCCAGTTTGGGATCGTACCGGGTTCCACAGGGCCAGCTGCCGCTCGCTCATGCGGCTGAAGCCGGTGGTGAAGATGTTCCCGTCTGCCAGGAAAATGGCTCGCATGGGCCGCGCTCCCTCGTGGGTTTTCTCCTTCTCCTGGAAGAGAGGAGCAGGTCAGGATCAGCAGTGAACACAAAAAGCCTTGGAGGGGTGTTGGAATCACCGACCTCTCTCGCAGTGGGCACTAAATGTGGGAGTTTTTGCTGCCCACCCCAGCGTTCCCTTCCCAGGAATCCCCTGTGAAAAGTCTGAGCAGGGTCAGGAACAGCAATGAGTTCGGGACTCGCTGGCCTCGCTCTGCACGTGTTTATTATTTCTTTATCTCAGTTCAGAGCCTCAGGTGACAACAAGCCCTGCACCCTTCAGTGACAGGTGCCACAAAGACACAAAATGGACGATTCCANATCCAATTGAGTTCCCTAACATACGTAACATGTACTATATTTTTATTTTTCTACCAATTCCTAATTATTCTTCAGCCACGTAACATCTGCATTGTGACTTTGTCTGACCAATCACTGTGCCACCAACACTGCAGAAAATGGAGCAGATGAAGAAGGAACAAGCTGAGTCAGCACCCAAAATCCTCCATCTTGTCTTTCATCTCCCTTCCATACTAAAACCCAAAATCTCCTTTTTCACCCTGTGATAAACTACAATATCATCTGCTATATACACTTACAAAAACTCAACTCCTCACAAAGTCCTGGAAGCTTTTTCCACGGCCAAAGACTAAAAGCTGTGCTCTCCTGAGAAACAAACCAGGAGATTTTCCTGTGTGCTGGATTCCCACAGAGGGGTGGCTCCTCTCTGCAGGGAGAGATGCAGGAGCAACATCCAACTCTGCTTCCCTGGTGCTTGAGGAAGAACCTGAGCACTGAACCACGAGAAGAGAACATTCCTGGCTCGTTCCAGCTTTGCCATTCGGCCTCCTGCAAGGCTGAGGGAAAACCTCTTTGCAAGCTACAACCAAAGCTCTGCTTTGCATGCACAACTCTGGAACTGTAATTATACAAAAGGATTAGATGTGGAATTACACTTCTGCAGGTTTAAAACTGAGCCCTAAAATCCCGGTTCAAACACTAATCCCAATAAACCCAGACAAATCCTCCAGCCCCCACGATTCCTCCTGTAATTTCTGAAGAAAGCGACTGAACTTGGTGTGCAAGCTGAGCAAGAAGGTTCTTTCTCCCATATTTTTTTGCTCATTCCCTGCTGGAGCGAACCCAGTAGTTTCTTTAACGATTAATCAAACTTACAGCAACAATTTCTTGTTTCCTGGGGTCGATGACTCGGACTTTTTTGTCTTTGGAAGCTGTGCAGATGAGGCTGCCGTTGCGATTCCAGCTGACGTTGTAGATCATATCCACGTGCATGTCGTCCAGGTTGATGAGGGCCTCTCCTGTTCCCACATTCCAGATGATGATGGCGTTATCACAGCCTGAAATGGGAAACAGCAGCTCGGGTCACAGCACTGGGGTGCACAGGAGCAAAGCCAGAGGTGGGGAACAAGGGATAAACCTCCTGCAGCTCCAAAAGTTTTTTTTTTTTTTTTTTGGGAAACCAACACCCAGACTGTGAGCTCAGGAGGGATTTTTATCAATGGAAAACACTCAGCTCATCCAGCAATCCAGCTGAAAGGATTCACTTCCTTCCTCGGGACACAACCCAGGGAAGCCTCAGAGCGTGCCAATGGATAATGAACTGTCCAATTTATTTCCATAATGATGTGACTGATTTTCAGTGGTCAAAAGAATCTCATTCCATGGACTGTACTGGCCAAGGAGACAATTTGGAAAATGCTGACCATGAGAGCTTGTGGTAGGAACAGCTGGACTCTGGGATACTTTGCAGGGATCAAGGGAAAAGAGAAACATTTCGGCCTGTTCTAAAAGTACATGAAATAGGGATGTGGGGAATGCAGACGTAAATTGTTATTGCAGATCAAATAAAGCCTGGAACAACTTTCATACTCCAATTCCAGACAATTCCTCGCTGCTTATCCCTGTAAACTGGAGATAAAACAGGCTGAGACACAGAGGGGGTTTGAGCCACGGGTCTTGTGATTCACAGGGATCTGAGCAGCTGGGAGAGGGCAGGAGGAACAGGAAAAGCTGGAGAGGTGAAGGCAAGCAGGGAGAGGCGGCTGTGCTCCGTACCCGCGCTCAGCAGCACGTTCCGCGCCGTCGGATGCCAGGCCACGATGCCAACTCTCTTGGAATGGCCTTCTAGCACCACCACGGGCTCTGTCAGCGACAGGGTGAGCCCGTTCTCGGGGATCTGCCACACCTGCAAGGCAAGGAAAGCAGAGGAAAGCTGCTCAGCCAAGGGCAGCCCCTCTGGCTCGGCCGCTTCCCGCGTCCCACAGCCGTGGCCTCTCCGTGGAAACAGGAAGGGAATGGTTCCCAGCTGTCACCAAAGCCTTGGATATCCCAGAGGAACGTCCTTCCTCGCTCAGGTGCCAGCACAAACCCGCAGCTCCTCGTAGGGCAGTTGTTTCCGTGTCCTGCTCCCCCAGGAGTCTGAAAAATCTCCCCTGCAGCTCCAGTTCCATGGGAACGAGCCGCTGTCCTCCAAACCGTGCCGGTCCCTCAGAGGGATGATGCTGCAGCTCTGCCACTGCCTACTCCTCATTCCTTTAGGAACACCAGCAATTCATTTTCCTGTTAGATCCAGGATCCTTTCAGATCCCATTTAACCAGGGAAGAGCGGTTTGGTCCCGGAAGAAGCCGGAGCAGCCCAGATCAGCACTGCCTGTTCACTTCTTGCCTGGTTGCACAACTCCTCTGTCGCAAAGTTCCTCGGGGAAGGGCCACCAGGAGGAGGAACAGCCCCCAAGGATGCCACAGCACTGCAATTCCAGCTGGCACCGACCAGGGACGGGACAAACCCATCACCCCAAAGCCCCAGGGCAGGATCAGCCCCACCAAAACTATTCCTGCAATTCAACACGGGGCAATCATCTCGGGATTGAATCTGACCCACACAGAGTGTTAAAAAACGACATGGAATCCAGGAGAGCCCCTCGGGGAGCAGTTGGAGTTGCTGGAGGTAGGTGGCAGCATCAGAGCACGTTTGCTTCGCTTCCCATTGTTTGCTTTTCCTGGAGTTGGGGGAATGGGGCTTGCCAGAGCCTGCCCACGATGCCCAGCAAGATGTGGGATGTGAGGGAGTGGATTTAGGAAGCGAGGCAGACTGAGATGGACATGAATTTCTGCATTAATCCCAGTTTTTTTCCTTCTCAAAGGAATGCCTGGCACTGGGAAAAAAAAAAAAAAAAAACAACAAAAAACAAACCCAGCAAGATGCAGAGATTCTCAGTGGGTACCAGCTCACCTCTGAATTACCCAAAACTGGTTTAGTTTTTCATGGACACAGCTCCCAGGAGGAGGGACACAATGGGAACACTTCCCCAGGTGAGGATTCCCCTGCAAGGGGTGGAAACGGGCACAGCCCCAGAGCTCCAGGAGCATTTGGACAAGGCACAGGGTGGGATTGTTGGGATGTGTGTGCAGATCAAACCAGCTTCACAGGGAAATTACAGAGCTTTGGGTGCAGGACTTTGCCGAGGGGGAGGACTCAGCTCTGTTCTGCACCATCTCAGGCAGGAAGGATCCTGAGATCCCTCTAAAGTGCGAAGGAGCCAGAAAACTCCAGAACCAAATTTAAACACAGGACAGCAAGTGCAGAGGGTGGGAAAGGGAAGGGAGACAAAATCTCAGTGAGAAAAGGTTTTTTTTTTAAAGCCTGTGGAGGACAGATGGAATTTTCTGTCAGGTAGCTGGGAGCAGCTGCAGAGCAGCGTAACCCTGGGCAGATTTCTGACTCCTGACCCAATAATCCTGCCTGCCATTCCCAAAAATAATAAAGAAACGAGTGTGAGAGGCCAGGGCACAGTCCCAACCCCTCGTTCCTGCACAGGGTGGGGGTCTGGCCTCAGCCTGGGATCAAATCAGGGAAATCAGAGAATTTTGGACGCAGGACTTACCCTGCTGAGGGGGGTGACTCCAAAAACCTTAAAACACTGCAGGATTGCCTGGGCTTTGGGAGGTGTTTGTCAGCTCTCCCTCCCGTGGGTGTCTGGGTGTTTTTTTGGGGGGTTTGATGTTATCAAGGCTGTTTGTTTGTGCAGGAGGAAGCGGAGCTGAGGGAGAGGTTTGGGGCTGCAGGGAGGGGAAGGTTTGGCACAAACAGCACACGTGAGAAAGGAAACAAAGCAAACTTTTCTTTCATCCCCTTTAAGGAGGAGCAAAAACGGCCTCCTCTGGCTCAGCACAAGTTGAAAAGAAGATTAAATCCACATCTATAAAAAATATTACTTCCTAAGTCATATATATCAATTTTTATCACTTTAAGTAAGGAAAAAAACTGAATTTGAGGCCTGGATTTATCCATGGTCCTGCTCCCATATCCCTGCAGGAAGAGGCTCTTCGTGCATCATTTTTGCAGGGTCAGACCCTCTCCACATTCTCCCTCAGGTCACTGCAAGGGCTCTCTTTGATTTTTAAAGGAATTTGCTCCATCACATGAGCTCTGCTCTGGCCTTTCCACACAAATTCCTTAAAATTCACCTCCCCATGAAAGAAATTTTCCATATCCGAGGAAGGGCCTTGATACCATCTAGAAATCTTTATCCACTAAAACATTTTCCAGCAGAACCAAAAAGCCTGCAGCACATCAGAGCCATTCAGCACAACATCAAGCAGGAATATTTAAGTAATTCCTCATTTTCTGGCACAAGGAAACAATTCTTCCAAGGGAAGAGGCCACAGAAGGCATTTGCAAGGACTCTAAAGTTTTGGAGAGGGATGTCAGGTCCTCTCCTCTTTCCCAGTCCCCTCTCCAATGCTGTCTCTGGTGTTCCCAGCACTGAAACTGTTCGAGGTTTATGTGCACAGGTGTAAAAATCTGGGAATTTCTTTAGAGGAAAAGGTTTCTGGCTTTGGATGTGAAGCTTCCTTGTGCCACACGGGGGCTGCAGAGTTATGGCTGCAGGGAATCAGCCCTCTCCACCCGGAGACGGTGGTTTGCACCTCAAATCCGTGTTCTCTCCCTCACACCATCTCAAATCCGTGTTCTCTCCCTCACACCATCTCAAATCCGTGTTCCTTTCCCTCAACGTAATCCAAAATCCATGTTCTCTCCATCACTCCATCCCAAATCCGTGTTCCTTTCCCTCACAACATCCAAAATCCAGGCTCTTTCCCTCAATACCATCCCAAATCCATGCTCTCTCCCTCACACCATCCCAAATCCATGTTTCTTCCCTCAACATAATCCCAAATCCACGTTCTCGCCCTCACATCAATCCAAATCCATGTTCTCCCCCTCACACCGTCCCAAATCCACATTCTCTCTCCCTCACAACATCCCAAATCCACATTTTTTTCTCTCACACAGTCCCAAATCCACATTCTCTCCCTCACATCATCCCAAATCCACGTTCTCTCCCTCACACCATCCCAAATCCATGTTCTCGCCCTCACACCATCCAAAATCCATGTTCTCGCCCTCACATCAATCCAAATCCATGCTCTCTCCCTCAATATCATCCCAAATCCATGTTCTCTCTCCCTCTCAATACCACCCCAAATCCATGTTCTCTCCCTTACACCATCCCAAATCCATGTCCTCTCCCTCACACCATCCCAAATCCACATTCTCTCCCTCACACCATCCCAAATCCACGCTCTCTCCCTCAGCACGTCTTGCTGACGTAGCTGAGATCTCTCGTGGCAGAGGGTGAGATCCTAAATCCCCAAGTGCCAGGGCACAGATGGTCTTTAAGCATAAGATCTTTTCTCCAGCAGCTGGAATTGCCACAGAATCCCCCACGATTTCCTCCCTCACGTCACTTTTCCTCGTCCCCCCCCCAGCAGAGCTCAGAGCCCATTAACAGCCACGTGTCCTGCAAAGCTCCCTGGGTTTATTTTGCTCAGCAAGCAGGACCCAAACCCTTTGTCCAGGAAAACAGGACACTGAACTATCCACTGAACGTGGATTTGAGACGGTGTGAGAGAAAAAACGTGGATTTGGGATGGTGTGAGGGAGAGAGAACGTGGATTTGGGATGGTGTGAGGGAGAGAGAATGGATTTGGGATG
>VXBU01007101.1:67864-79887 GCA_013400315.1 Bombycilla garrulus
TTTTGGGGGGGGGGTAAAGTGCAAATTTAGAGGATTTAAAACCTCCTGACTGGGAGCTGAAAGGCCTTTAAATTTTGCCAGAGTTACAAGGCTCAGCAAAATTAAAACAGAAGCGTTGGACACCCTGCAAAGGCCTCCACAATAGAAGTGCTGACAGATCTACGGCTGCTGAGCTCCTGGATCCCGCTCGGCCACACACGGCATCTTGGTGGGGACAGAGGAACCAGCCTTCAAATCTCTTATTTATTCCCTCCCCGAGCGATTTCCAGCTGAATTTTATCAAAACTTTGTGCCCTCCGAGCAGCCCGGCCCTTGTGGCAGCTTTTAAAAGCAGCCTGCAAAAGCTGGATTCTCACACAGGGCTGCTTTTCATCGCGCTCCTTTCTGATCTCCCATCACGATGTGTCACAAGAGCTACCATGAGTTTGCCCATTTTCCTGTTTATAAAGGATTTATCTGTCTCAAGAATCCGACAGATGGATTGCTGTGGCTTCGGAGGGTTTGCAGCCCGCTTGTGCAAGAGGAAACGCATCCTGCTAGGGAACACTTACAGGAAAACCCCCCACGAATGGCAAAATCCTGCTCAGCCCATGTGATCCTGATCCCTTCTGGAAAGGGAGGCATTGGAATAAAAGGCCAGTTGAAGGCAGACAGCCCGAGGCTGCTGTTTAAGGGGAGGGGTGAGGAGATAGAAATTCAGTGGAGAGGGAGAACAGCGTTTATAAAAAGTTGGTATTTGGGACTGGAAAGGCTCTTCCTTAAGTGGAGAAAGTCAAGTTGCAGCTGAATCCCCAAATTCCCAGTCTGAGTCCTGCTGAGGAGCTTTGGAATAAAGGTCTAGTCTTAATTATTAAAAAATTAAGAAAAATAAAAATTAAGAGGTCGATGGTTGGACTTGATGATCTCAAAGATCTTTTCCAAGCTCAGTAAATCAAAGTTTCTATAGGCAGTGCAATTATGGGTGATGTTATGGGACAGGGGATGGGTGAAACTGCAAGATGGGAAAGCCCAGAGGATTCCCAAGTACTGGGTTTGAGGCCCAAAGTCTTCCTGAACAGCTGGGCTGAGCCACTTGGGCCTCATCAGCAAAACCTCATCAGCAAAGCAGCGCTCAGAGCTGGCTTGATTAAAAAAAACAACAAAACTAGGAAGTATCCTAAAGGATCCTAAAAAATGTAGGAAGTATGTTATAATCCTAAAGCCAAACCAGGCCGTGGATGTCCCAACGTGGGACATCTCCTGGCACGGAGAGAACACTGTGGGAGCACAGAGAGCAGAGCAGCTGGCCCACAAGGAATCTGCTAACTCCTCCTAGGAGCATTTTGAGTGTTCTGAGGAGGATCAGGTACAGAATCACATGTGGCAGGGACCACAGAGGCACTGGGAAGGTTTGAGGCCATGAAAACATCACCATCCCCTCATGCTCCACGGGAGCAGGGCCTGAGCCAACAGCTGCACCCACTGAGGAGAGGCACAGAGACCTCCAGGTTATTTCCTAATCGCTCCCTTCTGGAATTTCTTCACTGCAGAGCCCTGCTTGTGCAAGCTCTGGGCTTCTCAGGGACCCAGGGACACACACTGCCCCGAACTCGGAGCAGCTGCACTCCTGTTCCAGGGAAATCTCGTCACCAGGATGTCACCAGCAAGGCATTAATACAAAATAATATATAATAATATATATTTATGTATAACTATACATATAGTATAAATTACACTATTATATTATGTACGTTATACTATACCATACTATACCATATAGAAGTTATAGTATAATATAGAATAAAATCCCAGAATGGTTTGGTTGGAAGGGACATTAAAGCCCATCCAGTTCCACCCCCCTGCCACAGGCAGGGACATTTTTCCACTCCCCCAGGTTGCTCCAAACCCTGTCCAACCTGACCTCGGACATTTCCAAGGATTCAGGGGCAGCCACAGCTGCTCTGGGCACCCTGGGCCTCACCACTTTCACAGAGAAGAAATTTCTCCTAATATCTCATGTACACCTACCCTTGTTCAGTTTGAACCCATTCCCCCTTGTCCTGTCACTCCATGCTCGTGGAAAATTTCATTTCCCTCTCCAAATATCCACGGAATCAAAGAACTCAGTCTCGTGATAGGAAGTCTTGCAAGACCTGGGCAAAGAAGGAAGTGAGGGGAAAAAAAAAATGTCACGTGGCCACAAAAAGTTCAGCTCACCCCACAAGTTCACATGAAGGCTCAGCAGAAAAAGGGAACAGCCAGTTTCTGTTCTTTTAAACACAATTCCATTCCCTCTGTGTATCCCTTTTCCAATCAATCCAGATCCAGTCCATTGCTGACAGAAGTGTTGTTTTCAGCTGTTCAGAGTTATTTAAAACAAAGGTGAACACTACTACAGATGGTCACAATTCCAAAACACATCATATTTGTGTGCAGATTATTTTCAGTCTTTGGTTACTTGAGCCTAGGTTGAGCAAGACCCTGCCATCTGATTTCACTTCATTTTAAAGACAAAAAAGCTGGAATATGAACTTAATACTGAAATTTCCAGCTGTTCTACCACTGGCAAGATTCTATTTTGGGATGGGAACCTAAACCACAAACTACCAGGGAATTTGATTATATCTCAACTGGGGAGCCCAGCACATTCAAAAATGTAACACAACCCAAACTTTGAATAAGCTGAAATTTCTGCTCTGGACGAATCGCAAGGTGTTGGCTGCAACCTGTGAAACACTTGATACACGTCTGGATTTCAGAGCTGTCACCTGAAATGATCATATGAAGAAGTTTAGAATATGAAGAACTCTTAAATCAGAAGTGCCTGTAGAACTCAAATCTCCCAGGATCACCGAGAAGGAGTTGTTATTTCCTGAGGGTTTAGCTGTGTGTGCTCATATCATCTCCCCCCAGCTGGGGCTATTTTCACTTCAGGATTTCCAGGGATACAACTCATCTTCTTGGGGAATCACCTGGTTGTGGAAGGTGGAATGAGAAGAGCTTGAATCTCTCTTGCAAACCAAACCCTTCTGGGATGATTTTACCACTCCCACACTTTGTCACTGTATCTCCACATCCAGCATTACATCACTGCCCGTAATTTGCAGTGACAAAAGGACGCTGCAGTTAAAGTCATTACCCCGAACTGAGAGCGTTGTCTGGCTTCATTTAATCTGTGTCATCTACCAGAGAGGCAGAGCAATGAATGCGCACACAAAAATCATTGCACAAAATAATTCAGCAGGAGCCGTGGCGGGATGGGCAACCAGCAAAGGGAGACACCACAGGGATGGGATTTCTCCTGCTGCACTGGAGCAGGAGATTCCAAAAAAGCTTTTTTTTTTGGGAGTTTATATCTTTTAGAGCATCCTCTGCCAGCCAGCCCACCACACGGGTGGTGGGGGATGTTTTAGGGGATGTTACCACAGGCTGGGCTTTTTAAAAGGGTGTTAAAATGAAAAGAGGAAAGTGGAGATTAAAATAAAGGATTGAAACGCAGGACAAAACTTCGCAAAAGCATGTAACACAAAATCCAGAGCTAAGAGAGCTGGGATTGAATATTTTAGGTGCCTCAGTGCATTCCAACCCCGGCTGGAGCGTGGAAGGTGTCCCTGCCCCTGGCAGGGGGTGGAATGAGCTGAGCTTTAAGGTCCCTTCCAAGCCAAACCATCCTGGGGTTCTGTGATCCCTGCATTTCAGCTTCTGCTGTCAGCAGAGAGAGCTGCACGGTGGTTGGACACCACAGAAGCTTTTTACTGGATGAGGGAAGGGAAACCTCCCACACGCTCCCACCTCCAGCAGCCGAGCACAGAAGGCCGCGGCCCTTCACATGATCCCCTCCAAAAATCCTTCCTGCTCTTTTCCACTGGAATAAACACCAGGAGAAGCTTCTCTGCACGCTGCATCCCATCCAGTGCTGAGACACAGGGCAACACCCTGAACAGCAGCCCTGGGAGATGCAGCCAGAGACATCTGAGCAGCCCCAGGGATGCTCCCGACACCCATCCGTGGGGAGGAGGGAAGGGCTCCAGACCACACCGTGATCCCGAGGGAAACACAGGCAGGAGCCCACGGCTCTCCCAGGATTCCAGCTGAGGGAAGGCAGTGATAAAATGCTTCTCCCCTGCACTGACCTAGTTCTCTTATCAGAGCTAACAGGGAAGTAGCAATCTGGTCAGAGCTGCTGCCCCAACCCGCTGGATTCCTCTCACTCCAAGGTTACATGCCAGCGTTTTCCACATCACACTCCTGAGATACATCGGAGGCTTTTCTTTTTTGGGGGCAAAGATTGATGGTTACAAGCAGAAAAAGAGCTGTTCTCCAGCACAGCTTCATGGAATTCTCACCAAATCACCACCAGATCCCAGCATTCCCAACCAACAAGACTGCTCACAGCAGAAAAATGCTGTGTTTTCATCTCCATTTTCTCCTACAGCTCAAAGCAACCAAATCTGCCTAAATGAAATAATTTTTCGTGAGTTTCTATGTGTGTGGTCGAGGATCTCACTAGACCTGGCACTCAGCTCACACACAGGATTTATCTGTCCTTTCTGGTGGATTTAAGAAGTCAGACAGCAGCTCCCAGGTGCTGGGAGCCTAAAGCACAGAAAGCACAATGCCTGCAGGATTTCCCATTCTGCTGGGGTCAAGAAGAGATGCAGACATGAAGGGAACTCCATTAACACAGTGTTTTCCAAGCATGGCTTGGAAATAACTCCAGTGGACATTACTGAGAAAATCACCCTGCTTCTCCTCGCTTTCTTAATTGGATCAGTCCTTCAAAAGTGACCAGAAGATTTAGTGAAAGTAAAAATCCCAGAATGGTTTGGATTGGAAATTAAAGCTCATCCAGTTCCAGGTTGTTCCAAGTCCCATCCAGCCTGGCCTTGGACACTTCCAGGGATCCAGGGGCAGCCCCAGCTGCTCTGGGCACCCTGTGCCAGGGCTCAGCACCCTCACAGCCAGGAATTCAAATATCCCATCTAACCCTGCCGTTCCCTGTGTCCTGTCACTCCATCCTTGTCCCCAGTCCCTCTCCAGCTCTCCTGGAGCCTTCTCTCCGCCAGCCTGGCTCCATGGCAGAGGAGCTCCAGCCCGATCCCCAAAGGAACAGACAAGCTGTTTTCTGTTCCTCAATTGCAACACCCCTTGGCACCCACAGGAAGGGATTCTAAACGTTGAAGGTGTTTCAAGAGATAAAGTCTCACAGATAAAAGGCTGCAGGTCCCAGTTCTCCCAGAGCACGGCACCATCAGGGACCTGCAGAACCCTCTGCTCCAAACACCAAATCCACTGGCACACAAATTCCTCCCAGCTCCGGAATGAGGCAGAAACAACAGATCAGCACAAGCAAGGCTCCCAAAGAGGCTGGCCAAGAGTGAGTCACACTGACCAAGTGAGGAGCACTGCTCTGCACATGACCTGGCCTGACCACAGCGGCTCCAAGCCCTGCTGGACCCAGCACAGCTCCCAGACTGCTGGAGGAGCCGCAGCTGCCCCTGGGGAACGTGACCCTGGAGCAGCAGGGTGACCAAGCACCTCGTGGGTTAACAGCACAGCCACATACCTGCTGCTGTAACAGCAAACAGGAGGGCTGGAGTCCTGCAGAACGTCTCAGGTAGGCTGCAGGTACAGCACAGAGCAGCGTGGGCCATCATTGGAATTTTGAGTGGACACACTCTGCTCCAAAAAGTGACAATGAGCTCGGCTGGCACATCCTGAGCAACACCTTCTTCCACTTCTCAACACCCAGCAGGTGAGAGCCTCACGCTGAACTCAAAATGTTCTCCAAATAACCCCAACAAGAGTGAATTGTCAAAGACAAGACAACATCCTCACCCCCAGGACGTGGGAGGTTCGGGCCGGACAACGCCAACATCTTGGATTTTAATGCAGTACAAACAAGCTGCAAAATGAATCTCCAAGCTCCCAGTTGGAACTGGCGTGTGTTTCTCCACATTTCCATTTGCTGTCCTGCCAGCTCTTCTGGCCAAGCAGCCTATAATTCCAAGAGCACCATTGTCATTCCGTCCTGTTTCCGTAACGTGCAATTTGAAATCAGGGCTGGGGGAGGGAGGACAGGGCCGGAGGAGGCTGAAACTCAAATCCAGATAGTTCAATCTGCTAACTTGATTTTAAATCCCTGCCTCGTGGTGCCAATTAAAGCCCCCCAAACAGCTGTTTTAGCAGAGGTTTTCAAGTTCAAACATATTTCCTCTGTCCTACAGATGTTCCCTGTCACTGACCTGTCATGGGATGAGGGGGCACAGCCTGGTGTCAAACCACGAGGGTGCCACAAAAAACCTTTCTCACCTCTCTGGGCAGCCAAGAAACCAAAAATTAACTTAGGGAAGTAAATTTAGTCCACTGAGGAGCTTTAATAAACATTTTAGGCTGTGAAGACAGATTTCAGATCCGAGAAGGAAAAAACATCTTCCTACCCCTGTCCTTGACACCTCCACGGTGCCAGGGAGAATCACACCCACCCAGCACTGGGCAAAGGCTGATTCCTTGGGGAAATTTTGGACCTTCAGCTGGCTGCTCTCAGCTGGAGAACTGGTTTTCAGTGAAGAATTACAGCTTGTGCCTCGATGACCTTTAAGCTTTACTTACCTGTTGGCTCGACAGTCACGTTGCTGCACGCGCAGCCCACACTTCCAGTCCTTTGGGAATCCCTGTGGCATTTCCAGAGGAGCCCAGCCAAAACAACAGAATTACAACCCAGATAAGCCCAGCTGGTTTTTTATGGGAGCTTTCAGAGCACTTAAGAATTCCCTGAAGTAGAGCAGAAGATGGATGTGGCAAAGCGGGGATACAAAGAACAAAAAGATAACCTTTACCCCCAAAAAAAAACATCAGGGAGCCAAGGGAAGAAGGGAGAGATAACCCCAGGGTAGCCTGACCCCAACCAGGGGCACCCATTTTTAACAGCAGCACCTTGAAACACCACACAGAACAAATTGTTCCAGAAAGGAGCAATTTTCCTGGCAGTGGCCAGGGAAAAGATGCTGGGAGCACGGCAACACTGAGCTAGAGGAGTTTTGTGCCCACCCTTCAGGCTGTGCTAAAGCAGAATATATTGCAGAGGAATGTCTGGCAACTTGTGTTTGCCTAAGCTGGCTCAGGATTCTCTCCTGCCTTGCAAATTGGATCTCAGCAGATCCAAAAATTCAAATAAACCTTAAAAAGTATCACTGAAAACTTTAAAAAAAAATAAAAAATGCAATACACCTCCTGTTCTGAATGAGACAGCTTTGGGCCTCCAAGATAGATCATTAATATAAGTACTACAGGAGGGAATTGAGTAAAAAATTAAGAGTTTAAAAGTGTAACAATGGTCATTTATCCACATGCACACATCCCAGCACGTGTGCTGGGGGAAAACACCTGAACCATGTGTAAAACAACAACTCCATTTAGTAGTACATGCTACAAGTAGGACTTGCTTGAAGCATTCCCAGCCAGACCCTGAGTAAAACGTGGCACCTCACACTCCCAGCCTGGAAGGAAGGACACCAATCTGTTTCACACAGGTGTGATGGAAAATGCCAAGGAAATGCCAAGCAGACACCCTGAGTCAGCTGGGGGATCCAGATCCCAGCAGGAAGCAAGAAACCGTGAGGGATTTTTAAGTATATTAAGTGAAAAGGGAGAAAAAAAAAAAAAAATAAAAGGCAACTCGAGGAGGTAATTCCAGCTCTGGCCATTGAGCCTTTGCTGATGACAATCTTCCCTATCAAGCCATCATCTGCCCAGCGTGGCCAGTTTGCCCAGTTCCCAAGGGACAGCAGGGATTGAATTTGTTACTGCCTGCTAATCCCTGGTGCTAATTACACCCATTATCAGTTTGTCCAGCATCCAGATCTGGCACTCTGCAGGATGTCAAAGGTTTCCAGGCTGGTTTGGGTTAGCAGGGACCTTAAACCCATCCCATTCCACCATCCCAGGCTGCTCCAAGCCCTGCCCAAGCTGACTTTGGGATCCAGGGGCAGTTCCAGCTGCTCTGGGCACCCTGTGCCAGAGCCTCACACCCTCACAGGGAAGAAATTCCTCCTTAAATCCAAGCCAAATTCCCCATCTTTCACTTTGAGCCCATTGCTCCTGATGGAGGAATGCTCAGGAATGGGACACTGCAAAATGTGCTGCTTTAATACTGCAGATTTTGATGTTTATTTGGGAGAAACAATGGATTTTCAAGGACTCCGGAACACGGTCTCTATGGCAACTATATGCAGAAGCAGGGGGGAGGGAAGGGAAGTTCCCATATTTCCAAATACTCAGAACTGAGTGATTTGGAATCCATTTCTCAGGGATTACTTAAAGCAGGAGCTGCAGGTGCAATGCACTGCCAGGTTCACACAGGGATGCAAACAAGGAGTGGTTTCAGGCACGTCATTCCCACGGAGTTTTAGGAAATCCTGCTCAGACACATCTGCTAAAAACACAGAAATGGCTGCCTTAATATTCAGCTCAGAAGAATTATTACCTATGTGCTTGCTGCCACATAGATGGCAGCCAAAAATCCGGAAAACCACAGGGAAACCCTGATCCTTCCTAAGGGGAACACTTGGCCTCAAGCACACCCCAAGGAGAGCTGTGAGCTCAGCTCAGCATCAGGCTGAGCCTTAATCACTTTAAGTCAGATCCCACCACTGGTTTATTTCCATTGCTCTTTCAAATTCAATTATTAAAAAAAGGAAAACAAGGCAAACCTAATTATGCCGGGCTGGGAGGCCCAGCTCAATGTCAGAGCCACTGCAACTTCTCCCACCAAGAGCCAGACCTCAAACGTCACCACAGGCTCAGCAAAAAGCAGATTAGAGATCTCTTATTGTTATCACCAACAAATCATGGGCTGGGACAAAGGCAGTGATGTTGAAAAAGCAAAGTGGTCACGCTGAAGAAATTGTCCTTTCCCTAGTGCAGGTGGTTCTGCCTTTTTTCTCCCTCTAAGTCATCAGCACAGAGGAGAAATGGTCCAAAAGGCCACGTTTTGTCACTTCCAGACCAAGGAGATCTCTTCTATCCACCACCAGCAGCCTCCAAAAACCACAGGTTTCCCCTTTGGAGGCAGCAGCATGTGCCATTTTCAATATTTCTCTCTCAAGTTCCTGACCTGCAGAGCAGGATTTGAAAGTTTTCAGCATGTTCCATCACAAAATCCTCTTCCACCTGAGGAGCACTTTGTGACTGCTTAGGAAGGTGCCTGCTCCAAGGGATCCCCCCGTTTTATTTGTTTTATTTATCAGGAGTTTCACAGGAAGGGGGTAAAGTGAAATTATCCATTTTTCTAATGACCACCTTCTACTTTCCAGCTCCATCATTGTCTCCAGCCATTAATCCTGATTGGATTTATATTCCCTGCACAACCCCAGGAACACAACTAATGGCTGGTGACACAACTAATGGCTGCTGTATCCCATTAGGATCCTCTCCAGACAATTTGTTCCTCCGAGGACAAGCCCTGCAAAGCTGCCAGTGGAACCTGGGAGCAGCTGAGCAGTTCTGTGTCACGCTGGCATTTCACATGCCTATGTGTGGTTTGAGATGAGAAAAGCCACAAAAAGTCATGTACTGAACAATTATAACCTCAAAATGAAACAAATAATTTTTTTTTCTTTTTTTTTTTTGCACAGTTACTCACAGGAGGAAAAGCAGAACAAAGCAATCCTATTAACAGATAGAAAGAAAGGGCCCAGTAAACAATGCCCAACCATACTGGTGGAGCCAACACATCCAGAAAAATGGACTTTCACTGCTGCTTTCCTGAGTCACTCAGCTAAGCCTAAAACCATTTTCTGCTTCATTTTCACTCGGTGTTCACCACTGTGACAAAAACTCAGCATTTCTCATCCTGCCAGCCCCAAGCCACCAGCAGCCTGACTCTTCCCACTCCAGGAGCTGCCCAAACTGAAGCTCTAAGCAGTTTCTAATCACACCAATTTCAGAGTTACCCACCAGAATACGCCAGCCCAGAAATATTAAGTGGGGGAAACTACAGGGAGCGAGCTAGAAGAGAGCACAGACATTTTAATTCTCATTCCTATGCCCTGCAAAGGCTTAAACTGGGGCACTTCAAATCCTCAGTGAGTTTCTGTTCCAACACATCCTCGGAGAAGGGCTGAGATTATCACAAAAGCCTCGGTAAAACAAAAATCAAAACAAACAAACCCAGACTTTTAAAAGTCAAGTGAAAATGTGCCTGTGAGCTTGCCCAAGAGGACATTCCTGGCCCTGGGAGTGGTGCACTGATGACCTCACCGAGCTGCAAACTCAGGCCAGGAAGTGTTTTGCTGGTGTCTTCAGCATAGGAAGCTGGCATGCCAGGGATATTCCTCAGAATCGATCACCAAATGAAAGCCAGGACCGTAAATTCCCTGCCCATCACAACGTGATGTTTTGGTTTAATGAGGCGTTTCAGGAAGCCCTCGTTAACGCCGAATGTTGGACGTGGCCACCACGATGTCACCAATGCCCCCCTCCCTTGAGCAGAAAAACCATGGGCAAGGCTCGGCCCCCTGCGCTGCATCACCCAGGGACGAGCTGATATTTCCCCCTTCTGCACATTCCTCCTCACTGCCATTAAACTGAATCCCTGCCTTTCGCTTGGAGTGCATCCCAGAAGTGACAGATGCAATAAGCATGAAGATTTCACTTGAAAAAATCCAATGATGTTTGAAAAGACAGCTCGGGAGAAGACACAGCAATGCCAACACAGAGCACAAATGCTGATTAAAGCAATCTGGATAAAAGGCTACAAGTGACCATTGAAAAATTTACTATAATGAAGTGCTGTATTGAAACCAACACCGAGAAAATGCTGCCTGACGTGTCCCTGAGTGTGTCAGGTCTCACTGGGGCTACCAAAAACACAGAAAAACACGTAGAACCCAAAATAAACAGGCATTGCCACAAAAGTATTTGATCTTCTACCTTTGTGTACACAGTCCTTAGCAAACACCACTATTAGCTGCAATAAAACCTTCCGGCAAGCACACAGCCATCTGGATTTTTTTTTTCCCCCCTCCCTTGAGCAGAAAAAGATGATTCAATGCTCGTTATTCAAACGAAAATGGAATAAACCCTCTCCTGCCTCCCGCACACAACACCCGCTGCTTTCCCCACATCCAAGCACGCTTCTCCCAGGACACGCTGTGCCAGTTCACACCATTTTCCCACACTCCAGAGCTCCCCTCGTGCCACGGAGGCACACACAGGGAGCCAGGTAATTTGGGAACAGCCTGGCCTAAAATGAAAACTGGGAAATTCGGCAGCGAGCTGAAAAATCAACCGCAGCCCGATGCGTTCAGAACATCCCTCCCTGATTTTGCCACCGTCCTTGGTCTGGCTCCCAGTAATCCCCACGCACATCTGCATGAACTGACGTGCTCAGACCAACTCCAGCTGCTAAAAAAAACCCCAACCCTAACGCATATCACTTAATTTTCAACAATAAAACTGCCTCCATCGGGTTTACTTTAGTTTCCCGGCACCTTTCACTGCCTTTTTAAAAATTTTCTTATTTTTTCAGGGCTGTCTCCTGTGCAATCAGTCAGTTATGGCATCACAATGTCCTACAGCTGTGTCAGACACCTGCCCGTGTGTCCAAGACCTTCCCTCGTGCTGTTAACGGGATCGGTGGGAATTTTATAAAGCACAGCCACGGACTAACCTTTAAATTTCAGCTTTTGGCATATCACTGTAAAACAATGCGGCTTCCTGCACAGGAAAACAAAGCCCAGGGACATCTGCCCACGGCAAAGGGATGGGATGAGATGGCCCTTAAGGTTTTTTCCAACCCAAACCATTCTGGGATCCCCTGGTGATTCCATGACATATCACACAGCCCAGGAGTCCACACATCTGCACAGCCCCGAAAGAACCCCTAATAACGGCGTGACAAGGACCTGCTCTCCAGGAGCCTCTGGGAAATCAACCCAAACTAAATAAACCCCCATCGGGGCGCTCATCTTTTGTCCTCCCTCTGCCATGGTGCGCGGCGGGGACGGGCGCTCCGGGGGCGGCACACGCCGGTGCCACCGAGC
>VXBU01007102.1:44225-65134 GCA_013400315.1 Bombycilla garrulus
ATTATATTGCATTATATTATATTACATTACATTATATTACATTATATTATATTACATTATATTACATTATATTACATTATATTACATTACATTATATATATTCTATTCTATTCTATTCTATTCTGTAATTTTTTTAATTATTAAATTCTAAATGACCCTAAATTATTTTAGGATATCTTGTGAAACACCTCAAATTCTCTGTGTTTCACTGCCCTGTGTTTGGCAGTGGGGATGTGGAAATGAATCCAAAACCTGAATTTTCCTTTGTCACTCTGGGCTTTCAATTCCAAGTAATTCTTGTCACTCCCTGTATGACAGGACGTTGTCTTTTGGTGTAAATTAAATCAATTCAAAAATCAAATTAAATTAATTACATTTAATTAATGGCCCTCTTTGGAATTTGCAGGTGGAGACCTTCAAAAAATCCTTTATTCTAGCAGGTTTATTCATTTGAAATCCTATTTTTCCAGGTCTAGAATGTGTGACCCTCCTTTGTTTGGCAGCCCTTGGCTGGGAGGAGGAGCTGCCACCCTTGAAGGGTTTTGAAAAGTCAAAAATCTGCAATTCTTGCATTTGCTTTGTCTCTGGAGAAACCAGGGCAGGTTTGGTTGGAGTTAAGGCACAAGAAATAAAAAAAAAATTAAACCTATTGGGAGCAAACAGTTCATCCTTGAGGTATTCAAAGGTGCTGGCAGCAAGGTGTGTTGGTTTTGTATTCATTAATTAATTTATTTTGCTTTTATATTGAATTTCTATTTTAAAGTCAGCAAATTTAGAATGACTTTTGGGTAATAGGGGCTGCTCCTTTGCGGGGGGCATGACAAGGGGAGGCTCCTCTCCCTAAAATCAACAAAAAAAAAAGATTATTCTAAAGTTAATAACTCACTAAAATATTTCTGCACATTGTTATTAAGAAGGAGAAGAGGGGAGAAGAAGTAGTCTGAGGATTTTATTCTAAATCTTGTTATTCTTTTATTTATAAAAATTTTCTTGACACCCTTTAAATTTTAAACCTTATTTTTCACTCATAATCCCATCTCACAACAGAAATTTTAAAAATGAAAATTAGGGAATCTAAAGCAGTACACAAGGCAAGTGCTGAGAAACTCTCTGAGCTTAAAAAACCCCGTGGGGAAGGCAAAGCAGGTGCCACAGAATGCAAGTTTTAATGTGGAATTCAATTAAATCGTGATTTTTAATCAAGGCTGACTTTTTTTCTGGCTGGCCAAAGATTACAGGGTGGAAATCTGGTAACAAGAGAATGGCAGAACACCAGAAAATATTAGAAATGTTTTTAGAACCTGTGGGTTGTACTGGAAATGCATGAGACCAGCTGGGCATTCAGCATTTTCAGCAGAAGAAATTTATCCCATGGAGCCAAAAAGCAACATTTGAAATAATTCCTTGCCTGATTTCAGGTGTTTTGGAGCTTTGGGTTATTTTGGGGCTGTACATGACATTATTCAGCCTCACCCTCACTGCAATTTTCACTTTCTCAGGACTGCAGTGTTTCAAATAATGACTCAGTACAATGCTCTCAGTGTTCTTTATCTGTGTTACTGAAACCGACCTGATTTAAATCTTTTGCTCAGCTTCAGGGTTTTATTTCAAAGTCTCTAAAAACACAAAAGGATTTCCTCCCATTTCCCAATGCTTTGACTCATTCTCCTCGGAAGGAGAATTAGAAATAGTTTCTTTTTTCAGCTCTGCTGTATTTCTGTTTGGTCAGATGTGTGTCCATCCATTCCTGACAGTTCATTTGTTAAATCCTTCATTTTTTTAATGTGAATTTTGGGTCTCTCAGGGCTCTTCTTCCTCCTCCTCAGACTCAGCATCATCATTGTAGAAGTGAATTGTGGCTTGGACGGGAAAACTGGCCAGAACCTTCTCTCCAATGTTAGCCAGAAACTTCTGGGATTTGGATTTGGGCAAATAAAGCCTGAGAAGAGGAAAACACGTTTGAAGAGAAAAAGTTAAACAGTGCAACACTTGTCCATCCAACCTAGCTTGAAGATTAAAGCTTATTTTTAATTAATTAATTCTAGAATTAGGATTGGGATCCCAGGTTGGTGGCCTGAGGTACAGAGGTTGATTTGAGTGGGTTTTGTGTCTCCAGGTGGATTTATTGATTTCAAAATCCCCATTGTTTCATATTAAAATCATAAATGGCCCCTCTTGGTTTCACCTGGGGCAATTTGCAGTGAAATCTGACAGGAATTAAGGTCACGCAGAATTTCAGGTGCCACAGCTTTTCTAACAAATGCTTGTGAAGAAGAGGAATATTCCACGGGTTTTCCTCCTCTCAAGGAAAATCTCAATTAGGAGTTTCCTAATTAAAGCATCCAAACACTGGTGGAAACTTTTATCAGTCCTCCAACCTCACGAAGCTTTACCTGGAGTTCAACTTTCAGTCAAGAGCAAATTAAAGCAACCTCAAATCTGAACAATCCCCCTCCATTTGCAGCTGTTCCCATTAATTATTTGGGCTTAGTGAGCAATAAGTGTAAATATCAATTAGGTGAGGCAAAAAATTGAGTTTTTAAAATTATTTTCTTTCCTAATTTTCATCTTTTTCAGCCTCTGTTCAGCACGGGCATCTTTGCTGAGGGATAAAAATCTGTGCAGTTGGGTGAGTAATTAAATGAGATTACGAAAATGAGATTTTCCAGGGATCTTTCTCCTGAGAAGGAAGGAGTTTCATCTTTTATTTTTTTGTCGCTTTTCCTCTCTCAGCTGACAGGACTGAACTCACCTCACTGGATGCTGGAAGCCCAAGGCTCCTTTTGATCTAAAATGTATCACTTGACCATCCAGTTCTGGCTGGAAAGAGACACATTTATTAATTAGAATGGACTCCAAATTAAAATTTCACTCATTTTCTTTAGGCAGCTGCAGAATTCCTCAGTAACGTTGCTTTTCTTGCTTTTTCCTCCAAGTGGAATTCTTGGCATCATCACTGTGGCTCTGTTCTCTCATAAAATAAAACCTCAGGACCTTTGTTGATGGTGCCTCGATCTCTATTTTTGTTTTTTTCAGCCTTCTCACCCAAGCAGGCAAAACCAAAAATCCCAGTGCATGTCAAAACCAGTGAGAGCTGCTTCAAAATTCAATTTTCTGTTGATTTCCTCAGTGGTTTTCTAATAGCAGCATCCCTCCCAAAAATGCCAATTAATAAAATTACGCACATGAAAACATATTTTTAAAATTTTCACTTCGTTTCCTTTTCACTTAAACTCCCCCTGTATACAAAATATCCCACCCAGATTATGCTGGAGATTTCAAACTGAAGTTATTCTTTTTTTCTATATATAATTAAGCAAATATAAAGTGCTGTTAAAAGGAGGGTTGTGTGGAGTCAGCAGTTTTCTGCAGCTCTTGGTATTATGTTAGTAGGATAAATTATTATTACATTATTATTACTAAGTGAAATATATTTAAATCTAAATTATAGATATAATTAAAGATATATGATACTATTAATGCAATGATACTATTAATAATATTAATATAAAATTACATATATTAATATTAATAATATTAGCATAGCAATGACATATTAATATTAATATATATTAATAAATATATATTGTATGTTAAAACAAATATATTAATAATGTATTATATTAAAATATAGTAAAATATTCAATAAATATATATTAATAATTTATTAAAAGCACTGATACTGATTTTAGATCTCACACAAAATTAGAGATGCTTCCAAACTTCACCACGCACAGAACATTTCTTTAAACCCTGTTTTGAAGGAACAAAGGAGGAACTGACCGAGCCTGGCTTCCCACGTTCAATTCCTGCTTTTCCACAAGGATTCTCCTCCCCAGAATTTCCTCTCACCATTCCTTGCTTCTCCCCATCCCTCGCTGGGAGCATCCAGGGTCTCCACAAAGCAGAGCTGCTGGGAAATCAGGACACAACGGGATCATGGAACAGCCTGAGCTGCAGGGACCAGCAGGATCCTGGAATCCATCTCCTGGCCCTGCAAAATCCCACCTGTGCGCCTCTGAGAGCGTTTCCATTCAGTAAATTGGATTTTTAAATGCATTTTTAAGGCAATGTTTGGTTTTTCCCCACACCCCTGCCACCCTCTGGTCCATTTTTCACCGAGAGCTCCTTTCCCTTTAGGATCTCACGGCTCCGAGTGACCCCGAGATGGTTTAAACAGCACTGAAATCTTTTTATTTATGCAGAAAACCCCCTAAGTGCCTCTCTCTGTTTCTCTGACAGATTCCCTGTGCTCACTGAGGGTCGGGGGTGTTTTTTTTGGGGCAGCAGCTCCGGCATGAATCCAAGGAGGACGATCTGATCCCATTAACCCAAGGGACTGCTGGGTGCTGGATCTGCCTTTTTTTGGTGGGCTCACCACCACTTTGGGCGCTCTTTCCACCACGATTTTCCATTCCCGTTGCTGTGCAACAAATCCAGCTGGAGAAATGGAAGATCGCTTTCAAATAAAAAAATAATTATAACAACGAGGTAACCACAACCTCGATTTTAGGTCTAAATATCGACTGAAAGGGACGAAGTTTCAGCAAAACGGATAAAATAACGAGGAACGCTTTCAGAAATAGATTTTGCCCTGAAGTTGATAATTTTTTTATTTGTTTCTGGTGGATGGGATAATTCCATACTCACATTTGGAGTTGCTGCCTTACCTGGGCGGGTGCTCCGGGAGCTGCCGGGAATCCCGGGAGCGGCTCCCCGCTGTTCCCTCCATGGCTCCGGGTGCTCTGAGAGCGGGAGAGGCTCCGGGCCCCTCCTCTGGGGAACTCACCTAAAACAAACACGCTAAAAGCAGGGAAATCTCCTTAAAGAGAGGTTTTCTCCAGCGAGTTCAAAGGTGGGACAAGCTCTCACCTTGGGGGCTGCTCCAGGGACAGAGAGGGTTGTGAGGTTTGGTCAGCAAATCCCATGGGTTGTTACACAAATTTATCCGATTTATCTTCTGGTGCTGCTTTACTGCGTGTGGATTGACAGAATTCTCGCAGAATCAGGATTTGTTCTTTATTGAATGCACTCTGTAAATGCACTTTTTTGCAAAACTCATCCACACCCTGTCGTATAAAAAAGTCGAAATTCCAATATGAACTTTCTTCCCAGAGAAGGAAAAAGAATTTTATTTACTGATTATTCAGTGTGATTTGGGCACCTTCAGTCTAAATCCCTTCCATATTTAAATACCTTGTGATACCTGGGAAGTTGTAAATAAACAAAAATTATTATTACAAATAAAAAACACATTCGCAATCTCAATCCCTTTGAACATTTCTCCACCAAAATCAGCACCATTAATAAAACAAAGAACACGGTGAGCAATATTAAAAATCCAAAATATTTGTTAAATAACAGCACAGGTCCTGAGGAAAAATGGCAAACTTCTGAAGTGACCTGAAGTATAATTAAATATCTTGCTAAATTACAGCCTGAGCTCCACATATTTAATTTCAGCAGCTCGGTTTTATTTAGTCCTGATTTAACTTGAGTTGAAAGGGAAGTTTGTATTGAAGAATTGATACCTGTGACCTTGCAATCAGATCTGGATGTGAGGAAAATTGATTTATTCCTCTGCCAACATGGATATTAGTGCAGGACTAGAGCCCAAACTGCTGAAATGTAACACTCCAGAAGATGCAAAGTTATTCTCAATTAAATTTCTTGAGAAAGCCCTGCAAGAGCAAATTTATTACAAAATTATTGAAATACAACTTCGGGGATGAAGCTGCAATGTGATTAAATATAGTTACATGCAGAAAAAAAGGTGAATATTACATTATATACTAATCAATCAAAGTACTCAACTTTAATTGGCATTTTTGTGGGAATCATTAACTGGAGTCAGGTTCTTTTTTGCAGTACACTTAATTTTAATGGAAGGTGCTTAATTTTGATATTAACACAGGATGAGGAAAGTTTTCCAAAAAGTCAGGGGAATTGTTCAGATCTCTGCTGTTACCTAGGAATAACTTGGACAGATTCAACTTCTACAGAAAGATGAGCCCTGTGCTGATTATTTTGTGTTAATTTAAAGAGGTTTTTATCTTTGTGAGAAATGCAGATTTCTCATGAAGGCAATTGTGCATTTGTGAGAGTAAAGGTGCTCAACATAAATTGGAATATTTGGGGAACCTGGACACCTCTACAGCCTTTATAATTTTGAATAATGTCTGATATTAAACAAAAAAAACCCCACAGATATTGAGCAGGCAAAGCTCCTCCCAGAGAAATCCTTGGAAAAGCCTTTAAGGAGCTGTAGGAGAAGGAACCAGCTGGACACAAAGCACAGCAAGGCCAACCTCAAAATATTTCTTTCAAGTCCAAAAGAGAAGCTCAGCCACCCCAAGGTTACCCAGCAGGGCTGGCAGCTTTGATATTACTCCCTGTTTTTTTTTCCAAGGCTTCCTTCCACCCTCCTGTAATGAGGAGCTGACTGACGTGGTTATTTTAGTTTAGAAAACCTATTCTAGTAAATTCCCTGGTGTAAATTCCTTGGTTTAATAATAAAAAATAGTAACAACAACAGAATGTTTTCCCCATTCTAAAACTCTGAACTTTTTAGTTCAAGCTTGTCAAGATTAAGTCCAAGTTACTAGAAAAAGGTACTAGAAAAGTTACTAGAAAAACTAAAGTCCAAACTAGAAAACCTCCAGCAGCTTTACAGCTCAAAATGAATTCTGTCTTGAGCTTGTCTTGAAACAGGGACTGGTTTTGCCTGTTCTGCTTTAGATTCCCTCGCGTGGGGAGGCTTTGATTCAGTTTTGTCATTTATTCATAAACTTTTCCAGGGTAGGGGAACCTGAGAAATGAAGAAATGCTCATTGTGGAGCTGACTGCACTCGATGGCACCGCAGGGTTTGAAGCAAAGCCTGTTGGAAAGGTCACACAAAGAGCTGAGCTTTGTGCAGCTCGGGGGTCAGCAGTGCAAGGGCTGTTGAACTAACCCAGAGAAAGTGAATTCCAGAGCTGAGAGCCGGCTTTGGAGATTGTTTTCTTTCTTTTGATGTGCCCAGGTAAGTATTTGGACTTCCTGCACGAGATAAAGTCGCACAAAGGAGCAGTGTGAGGTGCCAGGGGAGGAGAACTGGGGGTTTGTTCCTCTCTCTGTAGGGCAGGATACGGCAGCGACACGAGGTCGGTGTTTCTGAAGCTTGAGGTGAAGAATTGCTTAAAATGTTTGGCCTTACAACTGAAACTGTAATCTGTTTGTGCCACGAGTTGGGAAAATGTTATGTCCCATCCCTGGAGGTGTTCAAGGCCAGGTTGGAGAATCTCAGAGTCTCAGAATCCTCAGTGCTGGAGGATGCTTTAGGATCACCCAGTGTCACCAGCATCACCCCAAACCCTGTCCCCAAGGGCCACATCCAGACTCCTCTGGGACAATTCCAGGCACTGCAAACCTCCCTGGGCAGCTCATCCCAAGGTCTGACCACTCTGCCACGGAAAAAACCTTTCCTGAACATCCCCTGGCACAACTTAAAACCATTTCCTCTCCTCCTTGCACTTCAAATGTGAGAGCAGAGCCAATTGTTTTCTTGTTTACCTAAAGAGCCAGCATGCTATTGCTAGAGATCCACCTAGGGATTAAATTGTTATTTTAGAATACCTGATTCACTAAATTCCCAAGTGCAGGACAAGACCTTGAGTTCAGAATAATAAAAAATGGTCGTGGCTTCCTGCCCTGGTCAGGAAACAACTGTCAGTGTAGGATCTGTCAGTGTAGGATCTGTCAGTGTAGGATCTGTCAGCAGAGGTGTTGGCTTCTTTCTTGTTGCTTTGGGTTTTGAATCTTTTTTGAATCTTGTCACTCACACGCTGAGGATGTGCTTGGATCAGACTGATCACACCTTCCTTTCCCAGAGCTGGGTTGTGGTTACTTTCCCCATAAAATACAGAAAATATATGATAACTTTGTTGCATAGATATATTTGAGGAGTAAAGCACAACTTGCTGTCTGTTGTGTCTTCTGAAGGAGCAATTTGTGTTGGCAGCACACATGGGTGTGAGAGATGGATTTGTAGAGGATTCTCAAACCTGACAGAAAGCTCCCACAGTGCTGTACATCTGTGTGCAAACTCTGAGATGAGCTGTGCTGGCTTCCAAAGGCCACGGGAGGAACAGAACAGACATTGCTGAGACACAAATGGAACTGGAAACAAGTTCAAAAGATGTCGTGCAAACAGAGCAGCTACTTGGGAGAGTCAGAACTGGGAAAGATGCACTGGAGGAAGGGCACAAAAATAATAAATATTGGGGTAAAAACAACAGTGATTGGTGTGAGAAGTATTACAGCATTGTGTGGCAAAAGCTAATAGCTGGAAAACATTTCTAATATATTATAACCAGGAAATAGTTTGGCTGCTGATTGACAGATGCTGCTGTAACATCTTCTGTGTCTCACCCATCTGTGAGACTGAGAGTGGAATAAAATCTTTGAAAACACCTCTCACTTGCCCCATCTCTACTAGAGCTGGGTTTACTTAATCCAATAACACAGCACATGCAAATCCTGCAGGTTTATTCCCTGACAGGCTGTTCTTCACTCTGCTGTCAGTGTTCAGTCCTTTCCCATTTGGTGACTCCAGTGAAATTAAATGCATTTGTGGCTTTGGTGGCTGCAGGAATGGGAACTGGAGACAGGTGTTCGCTGGTTCAGTGTGGGATACAAATGGGAATACTGTGTCTGTAGGACACCATCAGTCTGGGAATAAGATCAGGCAGCAGTAAAAGTGCAGTTTATTTTATTTTCTACATACAATAAAAGCACGAGGTCTTTATAGGTATAAAAGCAGAGTTAGAAATCACGAGACTCCAGTTTGCATCATCCTTTAAAGACTTATTAACTAATAAAATATTAACACCTAAGATGTTTACACTATTAGATTAATAATAAAAATTTCATCTAGCAATAATGTGACTTTTTCTAACTAATCTTATTCTACTACACAAATCCATTCTACAAACTTCTTGTCACCTTTACAGTGACTTCTATACTCCCTATATCTTCAATTCTAAATTCTAAACTTTTCTTTATCTAACTTAACATATTTTGACTACAAGTTTACATTCTCAATTTTAACACTTAAACTTACAAACTTCTCCTAAGGCCTTAAATCAAACTCTGTATTTGATTCTAAGTTCTAGCTCGCAGGTCTGCTATCCTGTGATCTCCCTACTTCTTAAATCCTTTGTGAGGAAGATGAGATCCTTTCCTGTTGTCCATCGGGATAGATTTAGCTTTGGAGAAGCAGAACATTTATCCTGGGCTCCATCACAAGTGCTGGGAGAAGCAGGTGAGGGGGGAATTCTGTTCCTGAGCCCCTCAGGTGAGCCCCCAGCTGCAGAGCTGCCCCAGCCCTGGGCCCAGCACAGGAGGAGCTGGAGCTGCTGCAGAGAGGGAATGGCTTCAGAGTAGGATTGGATGGGATTTGGGGCAGGAATTTCTCCCTGGGAGTGTAGGGAGGGGCTGGGATGGAATTCCCAGAGCAGCTGCGGCTGCCCCTGGATCCCTGGCAGTGCCCAAGGCCATTGGACACTGGGGTTTGGAACAACCTGGAACAGTGGGAGGTGTCCCTGCCACGGCAGGGGTGGAGCTGGATGAGCTTTAAGTCCCTTTTAACCAAAACCATTCTGCGATTCCCAGAGAAGCCGAGTCGTGGCGCCGGGGACGAGAAGACCTCGCGTGCTCCTCCTCTTCCTCCTCCAGAGCAGGGTTTGGACTAACCGGCTGCAAACAGCCAACGCCCCGAGCCACTTGGAACCATTCTGAGCGCCATTTATTCCGTTTCACACCTTCTCTCACCGCAGAACCGTGAGACAGCGCTGAGGGCAGCGGCAGAGCCAAGCGGCGGCGCCGAAGGGGCGGGACGCCGCGCGCGCCCGGCCGCGCCAGCCAATCAGCGGCGGGAGCGGCACCCGCCCTCATGACGCGCGGCTCAGCGATTGGCCGGGCCCGGGCGGGGGGCGGGGCCTCGCGCCCGCCATGCTGATCACGCTGTGCTACCTGTACCTGTGGGCGCGCTGGGGGCCGCGCTCGGCCGCGCTCGTCCGCAGCACCGTGCGGAGGCTGCACCGCTCCCGCTGCTCCTTCACCTTCTGCTCCCGCCAGCCGCGGCCCGACGAGCGCGTCTGCCTCCGCATCGGCGGAAAGGTGTTCTGCACCGGCGAGGCGCAGGTAGAGCCGCGGAGACGCGCGGGGGTTTGCGGCGGTTGCCGCGGTAACGCGGGATGCGCGTCCCGGCCCCGCGGAGCGGCGCGGACGGGGATGGGGATGAGGTTGGATTTTAGGGATTGGCGGCGGGCAGGGGTCTTATCGTTTGAAGAATAACGGGCGGAGGGAATTCCCACGCGCTGTCACAGCCGGGGGAAGGAGGAGGGGACGCGCAGGTGGGATTTGTGAGTTCAGGTGTGCTTCCCTCTCCTCGCCGCTTGCCGGAGAGTGTTGGAACAGGAAATGGGCTGAGGTGTGCTACCATTGTATATTTCTCTGTGTGCTCTGTGTGCTACCATTGTATATTTCTCTGTGTGCTACCATTGTACATTTCTCTGTGTGCTACCATTGTATATTTCTCTGTGTGCTCTGTGTGCTCCCATTGTATATTTCTCTGTGTTCTCCCGTTGTACATTTCTCTGTGTGCTCCCATTGTATATTTCTCTGTGTGCTACCATTGTGTATTTCTCTGTGTGCTACCATTGTATATTTCTGTATGTAAATGATGTATATACGTGTGTATGTGTAGTAAGTGCGGCTTTGCGAGGGCAGCGCTGTTATAGGAAAGCTTGGCTGGGAGAGCTTGGTGGAATTTCACAGAATCACAGAAGGGTTTGGGTTGGAAGGGACCTTAAAGATCATCCTGTCCCAACCTCCTCCAAGCCCCAATGTCCACACTTCCAGGGATCCAGGGCCAGCCCCAGCTGCTCTGGGAATTCTATTCCAGGGCCTCCCCACCCTCCCAGGGAAGATTTTCTCCCCAGTACCCCATCCAAACCTGCTCGCTTTCGGTTTAAGGCCATTTCCCGTTGTCCTGTCACTCCACGTTGCTGGGAAAAGCCTCTTTCCCTTTTAGCAACATGCTGTGAGCACACAGAAGGCTTTAGTCTAAAAATACGTGCTGTGTTTGTGAGTTCAGGATTGGTGTCAGGGCTTTAAAACGTTGCTGGGTTTGCACTGGAATGTGAACTGAGCCTCTGGTTTCTGAGAGCTGTGGTCTCTTCCGCACAGAAGATGTTGTTTCTAGTGAGGAAAATGTGGTGAAAAACGAAAATCACAGTTTTTTACATATGAGCAGGGCTGGGGGAGGCTGTGGCAGCCCATGACAGTGGAAAAATCCTGTGCCTGAACCAGTTCCACTTGGCACTGCTGGAAGCAAAACTGAAAGTGAGCTTGCCTGACTCTCAGCATTAGAAGTGGAACTCCCCTGGCACTGCCCACAGCTAGTCTGAATTATTTAAATGAATGTTGCATTTCTCTAAATTTGTCACTAAATTCCAGCATTGGTCTGGGTAAAGCTCTTCTTGATCTCTGCTTTTTGCTGATGTTGAAGTGTGTGTGGCTGGGATTTATTTCAGTTGTTGCAGGCATTGCCTGGACGGGATTTATGGAGTGTGTCAGTGGCTGAGTGCTCTTCAGGAAGCAGAGAAGCTTTGCAAAAGTTCAGTGGGTAGAGAGAACGTTTGCAGTGAGGGAAAACAAGATTAGAAATGCTGATGGAGTTGATTCCATTTAAAACTAGGTTGTTTTGCTGTTTAATGAACAGATTATTTCACACCCAAGAGTGACGGTGGCAATCTCAGAATCTTTCACAGCCAAGTGAAATACTGAATTCACATTGCAATAAAGCTCTCAAAACCAAAACAAAGCTGACTTTGGGGGAGTTCCGCCTCAGTTGCCCTGGATTATTGTTCTGTGAGGAGGATTTCAGCTGATTTCTGCTCTTTGTTCCATTCCTGCTCCTTTCTGGAGCAGTTTCTCCTCTCTCCTTGCACAGCCAGCGCATTTCTTTCTGCCTGCAGTGCTGCTCATGCAGACTGATTTTATAATCTGCTGGGTTTATTGGTGTTTACTGGGAGCTGGGCAGCCCTCTGGGGAGCTGCAGCTTGCCATGAAGTTTGGCATTGACTCGGGGCTGTTATTCAATGTGTTTTTGTCTCCTTAAAATAAAAATAAAACCGCGTGGTGACGGCGTTTGGCTCCGAGAATCCCTGGGGCAGCTCCTGTTGTGCTGCTCCTCGGTGTCCCTGCATCACTGGGGAGCTCTTTACATCATCTGGGAAGAGATAAAAGCTTAATTAAGATTATTGTTTTTGGCCTGTGGGCAGCCAGCAAAGCTCCTTTGCTCTCTCAGTAGCTTGGACTGCAAGTCATGAATCATAACGTGTAAAGGCTTTTATTTTGAATTTGATTTTCAGCCAAATCAGATGTTTAAGGTACTTTAAAGCTTCCAGAGCTCAGTTCACTCCCCTGTGGGAGAAATCAGCGTTTGCTTGTGCAGTTTCTGTGCTCACCAAGGGTGGTGGGATCACTGAACTGCCCCCAGAGCCTCAATATTCAGAATATTCTGGGCTTTCACTTCACTGACACTTCAGTGTCAGAATTTAGTGCCAGAGGGGAATTCTTTGCTGCTCCCGTTGTATGGCAGAAGCAAAACAGTTGTGTGTAACATTTGCTATTTTTTTTAATGTGTCAGACAAATGAAGTTCAATACAAAATCCACATAAGAAATTAAAAATTGAACATTAAAGATGTTTTACTGCGGGGCTGTGAGGTGTCTCAGCCGTGTTTGTTGGTCTGCTGAGTGCAGGTTTTGAGCTTTGTTTGTTCCTTGGTGAGGGCAGAAGAGGGAGTTTTTATAATTTGATGAAGAAAACTTTTGTCCAATGGTTTGCTGAGTGCTGGATAGGACAACTTATGGAAAAATTGATTCTGAATGAATTATTTCTTTATATTTTACGAGTTTCATAGTGAATGAGGAATTTTGGTGGAGATGCATGAGGATTCAATACTTGGTGTGGATGAGAAAGGAGTGTGAGATGGAGCTCACTACTTAGAATTTTAATAATAATACTAATAACAATAATAACAACAAAACAACAACAATAATAATGATGATGATGATAATGATGATGATGATGATGATGATGATNTAATAATAGAAGAAGAAGAAGAAGAGGACAATATTTCCAGTTCTGGGGTGCCTCTGAGCACCTCAAACAGTTAAAATTCATGTCTGTCTATACAGATAAATTGCTGGGATTACATGCATTTTTATTACTCCAAACATTCCTGAAAGTCCTTGATGTTACAGTGGTTCTTTTATTTAAGTTTTCCTATCTTTGCTTTTCTGTGTAACACCAATAAATTTCATCTCTTCTCGTGAATTTACTATTGTTTTACATTCTTCTTGATAAGAATCATGAGTTTTCTTTGCTTATCTGTATGACAGCAATAAATCTAATTTCTTCCCATGAATTTATTCTTTTTGACAAGGAAAGAATTATGAATTTTTACTCCTCCTCTCCAGTGCTCTTTGTGTCACTGTCATCTTATCACTTGGGCTGGTCAGTTAATGGATGATTTTACACAGTTCTTTTAGTTACACAAAAGCTTCTTCACAAATTTTTGTTTTGTTAAAGTCTATTCCTCCCATTACTATTTCTAGAAGTGATACACAGATATTATATTTATTAGATTATTATTTCTATAAGTAATACAATACATGCTTAAACTGTGAAATTATATTATATTAACAAGCAGCTAAAAGGCATTATCATTTACACCATACCTAAATATTTATGATCAATAACAACATGCAAAAGCCAACATTAATTGGTCATTTTTAACAGGAGGATCAGGTGAATGAGGGATGCTGCCTGTGGCAAATGTCCCAGTGGCTCAGGGGTTTTTTGTTCACTCCCTCTTTCTGAGAAGCTGAAAGCTTGGGTTTGAGTTGGCTCCAAAACGTGGCTTGTCACTTTCAGTTTTGCTTTTAGAGTTCCTTTGTGGTGGTTCAGAACTTTATCCATTTTTTGATCTCGTGGGGAGCGTGAAATAATCATCACCCTTCCCGTAAGGCTGGAGGGTCGGATTCGAATTTAAGCTGGGCATAATTTCAAAAGGGGTTCTTCAATCAGCTGCTTCCCGTACAGGCTTATTTTCCTTTCCCATTTCTTTCAGTTTCTTGATGACTTAAACAGGTGGAGCGTGCTTCTCATCTCTCCCTTCATTCACCCCGAGCAGCTGCTGCCAGCAGAGCACATTGCTTTTGTGACAGAGAGCATTTCTGTCCAGACAGAGAACCTGCACAAAGCACCTGACTCTTCAAAGGAGGTGAGAAACTCTTTGTGTGGTGGAAGATGGGTTGTGGTGTTGCTGGGAGTAAAAAGGGAATTGTTTCCTTCAGATTGTTGATAATTAGGCTCTGTTCTGTGTTTCAAACAGAACTAAAAACATTTAGTTGGGACTTTTCAGCAGCATTTTTCTCTGGCTGTGGGTGGGAATTGCCCCCCTGCTCTGGAGCCGGACTGGGAGGAGTTGGGATTGTTCAGCCTGGAGAAGAAAAGGCTCCAGGGAGAGCTCAGGGTCCAGAGGGGATCCACGAGAGCAACTCTGGACAAGGGATGAGGGACAGGACACAGGGAATGGCTTCAGAGTAGGATTTGATGGGATTTTTGGACAGGAATTGTTCCCTGGAGGGTGGGCAGGGCTGGGATGGAATTCCCAGAGCAGCTGGGGCTGCCCCTGGATCCCTGGCAGTGCCCGAGGCCGGGTTGGAACAGTGATCCTTGTGGGAAATCCTTCTCCTGCTTTTTTTTAACCCCCTTTAGGCACTGGGAGGCTGTGAGAGGGGAGAGATGGATCTCAGTGCCCCCAGGGAGGAGGAGAAAAGGGAAGCCGTGCATGTCAGGATGTAATAAAACACCTTCCATGAGCCCTGGAGCTGTCCTGAGTGTCCCTGAGGAGGAGCTCTTGGTCACCCTTGGTTTCCTGGAATCCGTTTTCAGGCTCCTTCTGGCAGTTCCAGGAGATCCCAGCCCCAGGTGCTCCCTGGATGAGGATCCAGAGTTCTCCAGGTCGCTTTTGCCAGGAGTGATCCAGCAATCTGGAAGCAGATGGATCTGAGGGCGGGTTGGGAATGGGCTCAGCTCCAGGTTTGGGGCTGCTCTCAGCCTTTGAGTGCCTTCACCCCTGGCATTCCAGAGCAGAGCAGGGATTTGGAGCCTGATAATCAGCAATGATGTCCGAGTGCTGCAGGAGAGAAAATCCTTGGCTTCATGGAGCTCTGAGGCACCCAGAGCTTGCTGGGACATTCTCTGCTCAAATCTTCAGGTCCTGATTCCACTGGTCACGCTTTTCCCTGGAGAAAACCCACATTGGCTGGTTTGGAAATGATTTTATTGGCTTTGATAGGTGGAATCCATCCAGGTGGGCTCTGCTTCTGCAGATAAACGAGCTGTGCCCTCCCCTCGTGTCTCAGAGTGCACCTGGGCCAGCACAGATGGAAGATTTGTATTTTATTTTTACTTTTTTTTTTTTTTTTTAGCAGAAAAATCAACAAAAACATCTGCATTGAAGCTCTAATTATCTCTTCTTTTGGGGGTTTATTGTTTGGGTTTTTTTTAAATCTTCTTGGGTTTGCTTTAATTTTCTTTAGGATGGGAAATTTTGCATTCTTATGTGGATATTAATAATTAATTTGAGTTAGAAAGCTCAAAAGTGATAGTCCAGGCAAAAAATCAAACCTAAGGAGGAAAAGGACTGCTGGTTTATTTTTATTTTCTTCTGTGTGAACACAGTAAAGTGCTCTTAACTTTGGTACCTCTGGCTGTCACCATAGGGGCTGTGGGAATACGTTGCTCTTAGGGGAATTTCTGGCCAGAAAAGCCTCCTTTTTTTTTTTTTATTTTTTTTTGGTAGGGTTATCAATGATCTGTGACAGGTGACAACGAGGGGGTCTCAGAAAACAGGAGTATGAGTATTGTCTCATCTCTTGCCGAGAGCTGGCCTTTCATCCTCTATTCTGACAGAATTCTGATCTCAAATTGTAGCAGGAAAGCTGGAAAATCTCCACTGGGGTTTTTTTCTCTGCTCTGGAGGCACTGGATTGTTGCCTGAGCAGGATTTCGGGGTCACAGATTTTGGAAGAGCTTCAGTTTGTGAGGTGTTTCTGTGGGTTCACTTTATTTGCACTGTGCAGCAATAATTGCATTTTACATCTCACATTTTACTTGGTGCCACAAAAGAAGGACCAAGAGCATCAACAGATCTTGCTCCCAGTTTGCAGTGTGGGTGTTACCTGCAGGGTTAGGGTTAGGGTTTGTGCATTCAGAATGATTTTTTCCTTATTTAATCAGTGTTTTTCCCCTGGTGTGTGGTGAGGAAGAGGTGAAGCTCGTGGAAGTGGTGTCAGAGTGCTGCAGCTGCTCTGTGGGAATTGCATTTTGCCTCCCAGTGTTTGGAACATGGCAAAGGCTGATTTTTTTTAAAGTTTTGTTTGTTTGTTTGTTTTTTAGCTCATGAAGGCAGGTGCTGCTTCCTTGTCTTTAAAAATTCTTCCATGGGGGAACAACTGGTTTGTGTATCCAGCTGTGTCTCCTACTCGTGCAATGTTTCTTTCCTGGAAAAAGGAATTTTTGATGTAGATAAACATCTTGAACCCTCAGGGTTTAGCTAATGCTTCTGATAACTTTTATTAAACCCTTGTAGCTTACTTTTGTTCGTTTTTATCAGCATCCTTGCTTGGAGTTTGTGCTGAGGGACACAAATCCAGATGGAATTTTTCTTACAGGATGTGCCAACGCTCTGCTGCCGTTTTGTTGCTTGGAACTTTTAGAGCCTCGATCTTTGGCAGTGATTCCTTTGCACTCCCAATTTGCTCCCAACACTGATTGTGGATGTTGTTCTCTTCCATCAGGACTCAATCTTTGCTGCCTCAAAGATTGTGAATTCTTAGGGTTGTATCCAATTCTCCTGCAGTTCCTCTTGCAAACTCACAATGTTGTTGCTGCTTGGGGGATTTTTCCGTAACCTTTCCCGACTGAAAGCCGTCCATATGCTCTGTTCTAGATTGTGAAGTGGTCAGACTTTTGTTCACCCTTGGCCTATAAACCTGGTGAACCTTTTAAGTTAATTGCTGAAGCCAGTGTAGATAATTTCAGTAGCCTTGGAATAGCCTTCCTGGAAGACAGGCTGCAGATGGATAACGGGATGGTGCCTCACAGGATTGTTTGTAAGTATCCTCCTGATCATTTCTCATAGCACAACATGCTTGCTTTGTGGTTATTTTAGGGCTTTATACCTACCTCAAAAATTGGCATTTATTTTGGCTGAGTTTTCCTCCTGGTGGGATTCCAGGCAGTTGATCCCTCTGGAGCTCTGCTTTAATTTCACAGGATGGTGGAATGGTTTGGGTTGGAAGGAACCTTAAAAATCATCCATTCCCACCTCCTGCCATGGGCTGGGACTCCTTCCCCTGTCCCAGGCTGCTCCAAACCAGAACTCAGAAAATGTTTTAAGTCTTGTCTGTTAGATTAACAAATCTATTTTAAAAAAAATTCAAAGCTGGAAGTTTTTAGGCAAACGTTCTCTTTTTTTTTCATATTTGAAATTAAAGTGTATTCAAACTGAACATGAATTGAGAACAATTTTGTGTGGGATTTGTTTGGCCTTTTTTTTTTTTTATGGGGTTTTTGTTTGCTTTGCTGTTTTGTTTAATGTAGATCACAGTGCACTGGCAGAAATGAAGGAATGACAAAATCCACAACGTTTAGCTGGAGTGCAAGAAAACAGGAATATTCTCCAAAAAAAATCTGAGGGGAAATTCTGTCCCTCTTGGTGCTGTTCTGCAAAAATATTCCCCAAGGAAGGATGGAAGCTGAGAGTGTCCCAATCACTCCCTTTTTAAATTGTTTTCTGCCTCCTTCTGAGGAAGAAGCTGTTCCAGAACAGGCTGGGGGAGGCTCTGGATGGAATAACAGAGGTTGGGAAGCTGTGAAATTCTCTTGGGATATCAGGAAAAAAAAAATCTTGCCTCATGTTTCTGCTCCAAAGGGGATGTAGTTCCATAAGGAAAAGGGGTTGAAGTTGGATCTGATGCGTTGCAACAAAATTTTGTTAATCAAGTTTCTCCCTGAATTAAAAGCATAATAAATTTATTTGGTTTTGTGTGAGTGGAGAAGGACTCAGTAGAATTTTTGAGAAGAAACCCTCCCTTGTGAAGCATCTTTTTTCTGTGATCTTTACTCTGCACATTTCATGCTGACAAAAATCATCTTTGCTCTTCTCTTCTCTTCTCACTTCTATGTGCTACGAATTATCTTTGCATTTCTATCATTTCCAGGGGAAAAGGGGAATTTTTAACAGCTCTTCTTATTTTCTTGTTTTCCCTGGGGTTCTTAGCTCCCAGATCTTGCTGTGGGTGGGTCTCTCTCTGTTTCTGCAGACTGAAATCAGTTCAAATATCTTTTTACTCCCTTTTCTTGTGCCAAACCTTTATCTGCAGCCTTCAGCAGTGCAGGGGACGTGGTTCGATATCTGTCTTACCCAATAGCATCACTTTATTAGCTTATTTCAAAACAGTTTATTTCCAAACAGCAGCAAGTGATTTTAAACCCTGCCCTCCTTAGAACAGCAGTATTTTTCCAGAGGTATTTTGTTTTCTTAGTTTTGTCTTTAGATTTATGGTCTTTAGGTTTATGAGTGTGGATCTGTGTTGTTCTGAGGGGGAAAGGGATTTGTTGTGTCGAATAAGCGAAATTCTGCTGTTGCAGAGCATTTGTACTGAAATGAAATTCTGCTGTTAATAATTTTTATCATAACCTTTTGAATCTCATTGTTCTGAGCCCTTTTTTTTGGCATGCTGTACCTTTTCCAGCTGTGCATTTAAAGGAATCTGCTCTGAAGGAGCTGGCACAGGAGGCGCCGTCGGCGAAAGAGAAAAGCGCAGCCATGGATGCAGGAGCTCCAGCTGGGAAATCAGGGGCAGGACGAGGGGAGGAGGAGAAATCCAAGCTGGAAGAGGAAAGGGAGCACGAGGAGACAGGAGCAGAACAGCACCAACTTCACCTCTCCAGCTGCCACGAGTGCCTGCAGCTCGAAAACAGCACCATCGAGTCGGTGAAATCCGCCTCGGCGGAAAACATTCCTGAGCTTCCCGACGACTCCAGCAGCAAAACGGAGGAGAAGGAGGATGAGGGTGTGGAAAAAGGAATAAAAAGGATAAACCTGGCTGGGAAACCCCCTAACATCTTGATTTACCTGGGCTCCGAGGCTGCCAAGGCCAGGTTTGAGCAGGTGAAGTCGGTCCTCAGGGAGTGCGTGGATGCCGAGAGCTACACCATCTACCAGCTGCAGCAGGAGCAGGTGCTCAGGGACCCCTGGATCGACAACTCCCTGCTGCTGGTCCTTGCCACAGAGGAGCCCATTCCCCAGGCCAGCCATGAGCAATTCGTGAAGTATTTGTCCACAGGAGGGAAAATTCTGGGTTTCTCTTCGTCCTTCACGTTCGGGGGCGTGCGGATCAAGCACAAAAACAAACTGAGGAAGGCCGTGCACGAGCTGCTGGTGTCCAGGAAGGACAGCACCGAGGTGAAGCTGAGCCTCCTGGTCAGTGGCTGTGTTTTTGAGGAGGGGATGAAGGGCGATGGCAGCAGAGTGAAGGTGTTGAGCCGGTTAAACAACGCTGATAAAGACGCGGTTATTGTGCACCTGACTCACGGGAGCACTGGAGGAGAAGCCATCCTCTGCCAGGTACTGTGAGCGGGGAAAAATTCATTTCCTCGCTGCTGCACGGTGTGCAATCCTAAAAAATTGTTCCCACTGCGCGTTCTTGGGGATTCCTGTCAAGGGGAGGTGTGGGACCGTGGAATTGTTTGGGTTAAGGAGCGTAAAAGATGAACAAACTTCAGGAAAATTTCTGTTTTACCAATATTTTTAATAGGAAGAATTCTCACGAGCCCAGAGCACTGAAATTTAACTGCCTGGGGGATCAGGTAGCAGCTGTGGAGCTCAGAAATATTCAGGGGACATGAAAGCCCACCCACTTTCTTTCCTGTGTCACTGCTCCAGGTGACCCTGCCTGAGCAGGGGATTTTGCACTGGATCCTCTCCAGAGGTCCCTTCCCACCCCAATTATTCCGGGATTTTTCACTTTCCACCTTTCCCTTTCTGCCTGCTGGAAGTGGTGCAGGAATCCAGCTGAGGCAGATTTTGGGAGCTGGGAAATAAATCCCACAGAATCCCTACAAAAATAGGAATTGTGGCAAAGTGAGAAGTGCAGAATAAACCTTGCTGGGAACTTTTTTTGTTTCCTCGAGTCCTTATTCCTTTAAAGCTTTAAATGTTTAATATTCTGCACCTGTCAAACAGCTCAGAGAATCTAGGGGATGGAATTGGGGTAGTCTAGGATGAACCAAAATCATTTATTCTGCTTAAAAATAATATCCCAGGAGATAGGTGCCTCTCCATTATTGTGGTATTGTGATTTCTGGGTGAAAAACCACCCAAACAGCAAAAGAAAACCCTCAAAAAAATCAAAGAGATTAGTTGAAATGTTCATAATATTTTTTTCTTAATTTTACCTTATGGATAACGGTTTGGTCACTGTTTATTAGAATGATTTAAATATTCCCACCTAAAGATTTGAGTGGTGGAAAGGCTGGTCAGAGGTACCGTGACATTTAAATCATAAATCAAAATAAACTAGAAAAAATCTTTCATTTTAAAATGAAAGATAAGTTTTATTTATAAAAAATAAATTAAAAAATCTGCCAAACACATTGAGAAAAGCAGAGCAAGATTTCTTTTCCAGGATTAAGTGAAGGAATATAAAAGATGAACAAACTTCAGTAAAGGTTCAATTTTTACCAATATTTTAGGTAGGGAGCTCAGAGCACTGAATCAGGGA
>VXBU01007102.1:71550-81717 GCA_013400315.1 Bombycilla garrulus
CTGGGTGTGACCTTTGGGGACAGGGTTTGGGGTGGTGCTGGTGGCACTGGGGGATCCTGAGGGGCTCTTCCAGCCCTGATGGTTCCATGATATCAGGAATAGTAATGCAGTGTACAAGGAATAGTGACTGCAGGTAGAAGGGATGGATAAGATGATGAGGAGGATTAATGATGCAGTCACAGGAAAATTTTTCAAGAAAATTTTCTTGGCTCTTCATTCAGAAGCAACTTTTGTAGCCAACTCTGTAGTGCAGCATGGCTGTGAAACTATAAAAGGCTTTTTAATGATTGGTGAGACAAAAGTTCAAGTGGTCAATTAAAAGATTGTTTATCCTGGTGGGAAACAGGATTTGAATGATAAATGAGCTTTGTTCCTGCTGCCTCCTGTAAATATGGCTTTAAGGTGAAGGAGGGCAGGGCTGGATGGGATTTTGGGCAGGAATTGTTCCCTGGGAGGGTGGGGAGGGGCTGGGATGGAATCCCCAGAGCAGCTGTGGCTGCCCCTGGATCCCTGGAAGTGTCCAAGGCCAGGTTGGACATTGGGACTGGGACACCCTGGGACAGTGGGAGGTGTCCCTGCCATGGCAGGGGGGGAAATGGATAATCTCTCAGGTTCCTTCCTACCCAAACCATTCTGGAATTCTCTGATTATTAGAAGGCTGGATTATCTCCTGATTTATTCACTCCTGAAACCTTTTTCAGCCTTTTTTCCTGGAGCTGTTGTTTTGAGGAGAAGCTGGGATGCTGCAGGTATTTCCAGTGCATTCCTCAGTGACTGAGCAGTGTCCCTGCCCAGCTGAGCCACATTGGAGTTGTCATTCTTTCAAAATCACCAGGAATCTCTGTTGTTCCCAGAGCTGGATGCAGTTGAGTCTTTCCCTCCATCTCCTGTGGTGAGGGGAAGGTGTTTGCCAGCAGGGGACACTTCTGAGCTGGATTTCAAGGGGAACAACGGGGAAGGGATGGAAAACATTTTACGCATAGTGCGTTGTGTATAGATTTGCATGAAAATATCTTTGCATGTTTGCAGCAACTGCCCTGTCTAATATTTCCTCAGTTTTAAACCAGCCTTTGAAATTCCGCAGGCATCGGTGCCATGTAGTGTCAGAATACAGGAAAATATTTCCAATTAGGAAATCTTGATGGGAGATGAAGGGAATTCCAAACGTGGAGCCAAGTAATTCCAGGTGGTGCTTAGAGATACCTTTTCCTTTTTGGCTGTTTATCTCCAGGGAATCTTTCCCATGTATTTAGGGGAGAGGGAAAGGGAAGTCTGGCAAACATTCCCTTTATTTTACACTTCTCTAGTTCAAGTTTTGTTTTCCTTCTTGCAGGGTGGCAGCAAACATGCTGTTCCTGTTAAACAAGCACGAAGCCCATAATAATGAGCAGCATTTTTACTTTGCATTATGGTTTGTAAACAACTTTTGAGCCGTGTATTGATTCAATAAATGTTTTTGAGGATCATTTGGAAAACGCAGGAAGCTTTGAAGAGTGAAAGAAAGTATGTTGTTTATAGCAATCTCCATAAAAAGGGTCTTTATGCCGCTGTGAGAACTCAAAGTTAATGCCTTTTGTACCGAGTAGCATTTAATCTTTTGTGGAGCTAAGTCTGATGTGAAATTATGATGTGCTGGCATCTGACCAAAGTGCCACTCATGGAATTGGATTCTCTCATGTTTCAAGGCTGGCTTCCAGTCAGTGTGCATGATACTTCACAACCACTTTCTTCAGCAGGCGTGTTCCTTCTGTACTGGAGAGAATGGAAAATTTCATTATCCCCCCAGAATGGCTTATGTAATATATATTTAAACCATTTGTGATCTGGGTCTGCTGCTGACTTGTCACTCCTGAGGTGACAGAGAGCAGCACCAGGCCTGAGCATTCCTTGAGTACAGGTTACTCAGCACTGTGGTGAGGCTGACTTCTCTCCGTTTCAGTTTTATCTTGGAGTTTGTGATGGGGATCTAAATTTAAAAAAGTCCAACCCTCGGTGGCAGAGCGATCCAAATTCAGGTGTCACGTTCTGCCTCGGTGTGAGGGCTGCAGTTACAGTGGCTGGGTGTGGATTTTGTTTCAGCCCTCCTGATAAAGCTTTCGGCTGCCCTGGAGCAGGTGGGGGATTGTGGAGAGCAGGAATCCCTGCCTGGTGACAAACACCACGCATCCATTTGGCACCACTCTGACCTCGCTGGGAAAGATCTGACAAAAGTGGAGGGTTTCCAAACTTAAAAAAAAAAACCCCTCAAGATTCCCTGACTGTCCGTGGGGCCTGCAGCTAATTTATGGAAGTGAGACTGGGAAAATGAGAGCGGGCTTGGCATCAGCTGGAGCCCGGCGAGGTCCTCTCGAGTTACCATTGCTCAGAAATGACGCCTCCTTCCCACAATGGGAAATTGTTGTGGAGGTTGTCTGACAGCTCCATTAGGGCTCCTTTTGTAGCTTCACTTCTAAGCCAATTATGGCCGGGATATGTATTTAATTAGCATGTATTTTAATTAAAGGGACAAGTTGAATAAATATACAGATAATAAGTGTGTGTAACTGAGAGGAAATGGAAGCGTCTTCTTATATCGCTCTTCAAAAAAAGAAAAAAACTGCAAGCAAGCACTACATTTGAAACACTACATTTGCAACATTTAAATCATCTAAATATGTATTTTATTCGTTTGACAATTCAGCTATGTAGTAATGTTAGCAGAAAAAAAATGTCTACAACACAAAGTTTATTATTGAAGTGTATCGAGCTGGATTTACTCTGGAGAAATAAGATGGGAGTTTATTTAGAATTATCGATTTAAAAGACACCGTGGTGTTCTCAGAGTTTGTCACTGGGCTAAGACTCCAAAAAAGCCATTATCAGGTGTGGCTTGTGCCAGCAGTTGGTGGGGGAGGGGCTGCCTTAGCGCTTCTGTGCTGTTTCTGCTTTGACAGTTCATTTCCAGCAGTGATTTCTGACATGTTGGGGAAATCACGAAATCCCAGGTGCAGGGGGAGTGGAACTTGGCATGTGCCTGTCTGGCTGACACGATGCAGTTCTTAGAGTGAAAAGCTGATTAAAGAGCAGCTGTTGGCTGAAATCAGGAAGTTTGCTGTAGTTTCTACTGCAAGTGTCCTGTGAAAGCTCTTTTTTTTTTTTGGTGGGGGGGTTGCAGTGGGTGTTCCAACAAGCAGAACGTGTTCCACTTTAATAAACCACTTTTAATAAACCACTGTACTCACTTGGCGCTTGACTGGTGACATGGATGAGAAAGGATTCACAGGAATATCCAGGCAAGGTTTTCTCAGAAGGAAAAAAAAAATAAAATCAGAATACATCTTGTGCTGTCTGTTTTCATGGTACATGTATTTTTCTTCTACCAGGAAAAGCATCCTGTGTAAAATTCCAGCAGGGCAACCTGTGTTTTACAGTTAGATCATCCAGAGCTGTTCTTCACAGGATGGGATGATTTCATTTCAGGAATTTCAGCTGGTCACAATTTTATATCTCTGCCAGCATTTCCTAGAGGATCCACAGCAGGAATGAACTTTGTTCCTGCACCTGCATAATTCCATAATTCTGTATACAGTCTTGTGGATGTGTGGATGTGTGTTAATATGTTTAAAAACACGTAATTCTTTAAGTCTGTGCATCATTTTATTGTATTAATGTGTTGGTTTGGTATTGGTTGGAATTTGGTGAGTAGAAAGTGGTTCCTGATGGAAGGGATTTCTTTTTAGGAGCTTTTCTTATGTTTGGTGGAGATTAATTGTGGGTTAGTTTTAAGAACAGATAAGGAAATGGGTTGATTAAAAGTTGAATATGTTTCTTTGAATCTATATTTAGGATAAATTGTTCAGGAATTTTTGTTCAAAAGGTGATAATTGACTAAAAATCCTGAGTTTTGTCTCTTCTATTATCAATAAGAAGATAAACAATTAGTGAGTGGAGGAGGAGTGCTTTAAAAATTTCATTCTAATTCTTATTGTTTTCTTCCTTTTTAAAGTTAGTTAATAAAATTTTCTTCTCTATACCTTAAATTTAGGCTAACTGCTCTTTTTTTAAACCTATGTCTCACAACAAAAATTAAAGAAAATATATTCTCATAAGTACACTAACACTTAACTAATACCAAACCCATAACATTGTTAATTCCCTAACCAAAATGAAAACTTAAGAAGTAAAACCATTGTAATTGGTCATATTGACCTCAAGTTTCAGAAATAATCTGCTTTCTTTACCTTTTTCTTCCCAAATACACAAGATAATAAAAGTGAGTCGGGTGCCAGAGGCCCAGAGGAGACCAGAGAAGAACTCCAGCCCTGAGAAAAGTTGGGATGAGAGTTCTCCATGGAGTGTGTAAATCAGAGCATGCTCCTTGACTGATGAGGATAAGAACTTCTGGGTTGTTTTTTTTTTTTTGGAGAGAAAAAATGCAGGAGGAAGAGCTGGTGGATCTGGTTTGATAGCAGATGAAAAAGCAGAGGCTGTGTGGGAGGAGGAGAGAGGGGAATGGGGCAACAGCTGAAGAGCAGAGGTAAGGAGCGGGACTTGAACATGGGGAAAATAACTTTATTACTGCATTTTCTAGCATTCCCTACAGCTGCTGCTTGTTATGGACATCTCTCATAATTTTTGCTATAAAAGTTGTGCTGCTTTGGACTGGTGGTTTCGCTGAAACGTGGGACGAGGTTGGATTTTTGCAGCTTGTTCGACTGAGGATCCCTTTCCTGCTCTAGTGTGTGTGGTTTCTCAAGTCTGCACTAAATTGTGCTGCTGAATTTGCCTAAGAAGTGTTTTAAGAACTACTTCAGAAAACATTTCAAAATTTACTTCTTAATTTGTAAAAAAGCCAAATAAATGCATGATTAAAATAACAGTAAAAGCCAAGCCTTAGCAGGATCAGTACCAAGGAGTTTCTGATGTGGGAAAGAATATTTTGTTTAGCTTAAGAGGATTAATTGTAATAAAATTACGATTTTTGCCTGTGAGATCTTAAATTTGGAGTTCAGATCATTTAAAAACTGAAGTCTTTTGAAGTGGGTTCCCAGAGTGCTGAGTCTCAAAACATTTGCTGGACAAACAACCCACACGTTCATTTTTAAGTCAGCTTCATTCCCTCGAATATGGGCGCACAGAATCCCGTGTCTTAACAACTTCAGGCAGAAAAATGAAATAAAAATAAAGCTTTTTTTCATTTGCTGAGAGAAAGAAAGAGAGATTATGGATATATTAATGTGGATTACTGAACCATTCACTTATGGCTCCTTTTTTCGTGGTTGTGTTTCTTGATGTGACACTTGCAACAAAGAAATCAATCACAATTTCTTTTGTAATTTACCATTCAACAGATGAACAGGTCATAAAATAAGTAGCAAAAGTTGCATTGGTGTCATTATTAAAATAATTGAAAGGAAGAGCAGTATTCCTTTGGAGAAAGTGTCTCATTTTAAGAGCTGTGCCTGGATGTTCCCTGCTTGTGGAACAAAGTCAACTTTTAGGAACTGGAAAACATCTTAAGATCCTCAAGAGTTTTAAAAACTCTTTTGTGAGAGCATGTCTCAGCATTCCCATGGAGTCACAATCGATGCAAATTAATTCCAGGAGGTATTTCTGAAATTCTTTTGCAAGATAAGGAGCAATAATTGTGTTTTGATGCACGATTGTCAAGATCTAAATAAAAAATTGCATCTGGCATGTTTTGACTTTAGAACTTATTACATGGAGTGAGCAATTACCCGTGCATTTTTCTGGTCTGGAAGACATTTCTTCTTTCCAAGATGGAATTGTTGGTATTAGGAGCAGTGAGTGTACCACTATCAGGAGCAGCAGCTGCAGGGAGAACTTTTATCTTGGTTTTTTTTCCAGTTTTAAGTGTGTTTTAGGTGTTGGTATCTCAGTACAGTTATTTGCTGATGGAAAAAAAAATACAATAGCTGAAAACAAATGGGTAATTCTTATTTTTTTGCCTCCTTGGAGAGAGGGGCACTTTCCCCAAGTTACCATAAGCAGTATGAGCTGCAAATTAAAATCAAAATTTGAATTTCCAAGGGTTTTGTTCGAAATACCTGGAAACATTTAAAACTATGCTTCTGCCTTCAGAATATTTCTGTCATTATTTTAAATGAGTGTAGTTGGGGGATTTTTGCAGTTATGGGAGGTTTTTCCTTCTGTATGTTTTAGCCATATTGATCTTAATTACACATGATATTAACAGATATTGATAATAACATACTGATATTATCAGATATTAACACATATTGGAATTAAATCACAGGTGGGATGCTGCATGTTGGATTTGGTCCAACGGTATTTCTGAATATCTGGAAAAGATAAGGGTTTGCTTTTGGTATCTCTGCAGCAGTTTTTGAGGTGGAAGTGGACTTTTCTCGAAATATTTCCAAGCTTTTTTCTCTCCTGCACAGTCCACTCTTAATTAGCAGCCCAGGATTAGCAGATTAGACATTTTTGTACTGCATTAAACTTTATTTTCATTATTGCTGCCCTTATTGCTCCAAAAAAACCCCAAAACAACAAACCATTCTCCATCTCTTCAAGACTGTTTCTTCCTCTTAGAAGCATTTGATAATTTGCTGGTAGAATTTAACTTTCACAGCCACTGTCAACAATCCTGATTTTTTTTTTCCCCCACTGGTTTGGGAAACTGAAAGCACATATCAAACTTTAAACTCAGAATTAAATAATAATTGTTTTGCTCACAGTCTTCTGTTTCCCCAGAAATTATGTTCAAGGAACAGATTTGAACTGTCCTTATTTAACCAAAAATAAATTAATCACTAAATGTCACATATTGATACAGATTTTGTCTGGTTTGAGTGCATTAGTTTGTGTGCAGCTATTCTGGAAGTGCATTTTAAACTCTTTTTTTTTACATTTTAGTACTGATTGAAGTAATCCCTGAAACTTTTTCCTTAAGGACAATTCATTTTTAAAAGCTACCCCTTCAGTTTGGGACTATTTATTATAATGTAATGATTTTCAAGGAAGATGGTTCTGTATTTAATCAATTAAACTGTATTGAATCAATTAAACTATATTTAATCAGTTAAAAGTTTATCTTTGGAGAGGATTTGTGGCAGAATTTAAAATTTTTGATCCTTTTGTGCCACTAAAAAGAAAAATAGCAAAGGTCAGGAAAGTCTTACAAAAGCAAGGACTGAAACAAAAACATTTCTGAAGTCGAGAACCTGGACTGGCTGAAGTGAAGCGAATCCTTGGCTGGATTGATATAAAATTTTAGTGTGAAAAATCCCTTTTTTCAGGTGTGCTGTTGGGATGAGTGCTGAAAAACGGAAGTGAGAGGTGTTTGCAGGCGCTGGGGTGTGATTTTAGTCAGCTGGAGTTCTCTTTGGGGCGTGTTCTCCACGAGGGGTTGCGCTTTGGATTAACTCCTGCTCGCAGTGGTGCAGCACAGATATCTGCAGGGGCAGGGACGGTGCTTTATCCTCAGGGAAAAAATCAGGAAAATCCAAAATCCTGCAGAATAAACAATGTGCCATTGTCAGAACTGCTCCTCCCTGCCTGGTTTGGGTCTGCAGAACAATTCTCATGCACTGCCTCCGTCCTGGGCTGATTCTTTGAGTGCTTCTTTTCCCAAAATCCTGAATTTCCGTGCTGAGCTTTCACTTTGGACCTTGAAATCCAAATGGTGGGAGCTCGTGGTGTGTAGGGCTTGACACAAAGTTTGTTTGTTCCATAAAATTTGACTTTGTTTTGTAAGAGTTAAATAAGTTTTGTGCTCAGCTTTAAAGGATAAATTAAATTTGAGGCTTTTCTGTCCCCGTTTCTCCCTGAAATGCTTCCAGCTCCCTACGGAGGCTCCAGAACTCGTTCTTGGATCCTTCAATCCAAGGTGCAGCCTAGGATTGGATCTTCTGGGTTTCCTCAGAGGGAAAAAATTCACTCCTTTTGCTCTGAACGAGGTTCAGTCCCAGCAGGAGAAAATGTTAAATCTGAAAAGGCTGAAAAGGGAGAAAATAATTAAGAGAGGTTAAAAAGCAGGCAGCTGGGATAGCTGTAAATGGAATTTTTGTCATCCATTCTCACAACTGAGCGTTTGAGTACTGTTTTAAATACTGGATTTTCAACCACATTTTGTAAGAAAAAATTATTAATTTCTGATAAACTGGACATTAGTGAGGCACCTTTCAGAGTTCTCTATTTCCTATCCAAGTTTTACATTGCTGTATATGTATGCAATGTATTTTTGAGGCATGAAGCTGATACTCTGCTAAATAAAAAGCTCTATTTTTAAAATTTTTTTTTTTACTTTCTTTTTTTTTACTTAAAAAAAAAATCCCATGCTGTCAATTTAATTTTTAAAAAAATATCTTTGTTTAGCAAAGAGACCTCAAATGAAAATTAATTAGTGGTAGCTTATTACTGGGTTTTGTCTTTGTAGCAGGATAACAGACCGAGCGTATTCTTACGTTAGAGCGTAAAATTCCCAAGAAATTCTTCCTTTCCAAGATGTTCCTTTTGTGATTTGCAAGCCTGAACGTGTTTTAGACAGGAACACAGAATCCCTGTCCCTGTTGAGCATCAGCCATGCAGTTTGGGGGCGGTCTGTAATCCCCGTGCCCTGGTCCATGTGCAAATGTGCTGTGGTTTCACCTCTGTATTTCACAGACTTTTCTTTAGCTCCAAAACCCCTCCAATGTGACAGACTGCAGAGGTTTTTTGGTTGGTTTTATTTTTCGTTTTATTTTTTTGGGTTTTTTGGGTTTTTTTTTTCCTCAGAAGAGGCAAAAATGAGGTCCAGCTGAAAGCTTGGTGGAGTTTAAAGCGTGTTTCCAGTGCTAAGAGGAGAATCTCTGGCTCCTGTGATGCTGTTTCATATTCATGAACACTAAATTCATTCACATTTGATATGTGTGACCCTGCTGAAAGGCAAAACAAACCTGCTGGAAAACCTTCAGCTAAGAATTGGGTATTATCAGTGCGAAGAAAAAATATTTTCTTAGGTTTTATTTACTTTAATCATTCTGCTGCTAATTCCAAGATTTTCAACAAACAATTTTGTTGTTAGTCTGAAAAAAAAAAGGTTTGGTACCAAATAAAAATAGTATTATGTGATAGCTGTTTAAGAGAGCCAGTTTGAGCTGCTGAATATATTGCATCTAATTTATTGCCCTATTAGCTGAGAACAAAATTCTTCTGTATTTTTTTTCCTAGTCCATACAGAAAGCTTTGGAGAGCAATGTAATATATATGTGTACGGCATGGGTTAGATTTATACCTTAATTTATTCTTCCAAACACGACTTTGATTATATAATATATTAAAAAAAAATCAACCCACTTTAATATACATAATGCTCAGATTTTGGTGTAAAGGTGGAATGTCTTTTCCTTTCTGCCTGGGCTTATTTTTAGCCCAGTTGCTCGCAGCTTTAATTTACCGTAGACTTTTCCTTCAGAAAATGAACAATTTCGTTACAAAGTAGGTGTCACCAAGAATTAAACGCCCAAGCTGTAATTTCTCACACCTCTTTCTGGTAGGATAAATCAGCAGCTCTCGGAGCTCTGATTTATCAGCCTCTCTGTGAAGTGTTCCGTGGTGATGTTGTGTCAAAGGTGCACCTTGTTCCTCTGGGTGCTTTCCCCTCAAAAATCTGATTTATGGGCTGGGGCAGCAAACGGGTCCCAATTACGGGGCTGCTGTGGGACCCCTCTCGGAGCTGCTCTGCAATTTCTGACCTTCAAAGCTGCTCCATGAGATTTTGCCCTGTGATTTTCAGCATCCTGTGCTTTAAAATAAAATTTTAGCATTTACTGGTGCCGAGCCTAAATTTGGATTTTCGCGTAGGGCGTCGAAGCGTCGTTGTTTGTAGCGTTTGTATTAAATCAGAGAAGTCTTTATTTTATTGTTGTGTGGGGACATGGAGCTGACTCAGCACTGATAAAAACATTTTAGGATATTTTAACACAACTCCACTTTGCTCTTTTTCTCCACAGACCGAACTGTAAATTCTGTTTTTAGCAGAAACCTCGGGTAGGCCTCAAAATCAGCGCGAGCCACGAGAAACGAGCGCAGATTTCTAAAACCCTGCTCCCTCAAATTCAGGAATTTTTGTTTAAGGTGACTGTTGGCCTTTCAGATGGAATATGGTTCCCTTCCCAGTGTCGTGGGCTTTTTTTTTTCCACATGCATGGGCGGCCCCAGGAC
>VXBU01007102.1:81727-93928 GCA_013400315.1 Bombycilla garrulus
GGGGGGGCCCCCGGGTTTTTTTTTTTTTTTTTTTTTTTTTTTACAGCTATGCTTTTTCAGTTCTGGATGACGTTTAGCCTTTGACCCAGCCACTTTCTTACAATAAACAGTTTGTTGATGAGAGCAGCTGCTGGGAAGATTGTTTCCAGACTGTTCTGCTGCAGCTGAGGAAGGAAAGGAAGCGAAATCTGGGATGCACCTTACGGCCTCCTGTTGGAAAAGCCCAGCTAAAATCCTCCACAAATCCATTTCTCACATCCTCCTCCTCGTTCCTCCCCTCAAATCTGGTTTGTGCTGAACCTCCAGCACCTTCTCCCATCCTTCTTCTGGCATCCAAAATCCCAAATGGAGCACTGCTAAAGCCAGGAGAGATGCACAAAGAACAAACTTAATGTGGAGACCGGAATTCATTTCTTTATGTGTTATTTTTAACCTGTTGACTCCCATTTTTCATGATTTCCTCTACAAAAAGTAACATCCTGACTTCTTTTTCATCACTCATTGAATGCTGACCTGGGCCCTGCTGCCTGTTGGATAAATGAATTTTCTGCCTACACACAGCGCTTTTTAAAGCTAAATTTAATTTTGGGTTCAGATTTAGGCAGGGATTTATGAGCAGTTGCTGGATGTGTAGTCCAGGACCGGGTTGAAATCTAAGATGCTTCGTGTTTCGAAGCGATGGGGCTGCAGTGAAGAGGATAAGGATACCTTGCAGCACTTTGTTAAAAATCCTTCCCTTTTTTGGATGAAGTATTCCACCCCTCAGTCGGGAAAATGGATCCACTCCTGTCTGTGGCTGTTTCTGCTGGGATGATGCACTGTGTTTATGTAATGCAATACTTGTTTTTAAAAACGCCCTGAAGAGTGGAGACAAAAATAAGGCACTTGACTGAGTGCATCTCCCTTCCTGCTTCCAGCTTTTCCTTCTGTGCTGCTCTGACAAATCAGAATTCCCCTGGTGTGTCCCTGGGTACCAGAGCAGTGCTTGGAAATCCCCAATCTCTCCTCGGCTCTCTTTAAAAAGTTTAAATTGAGCTTTGGAGTGTGGAGATTTTTTTAGTGAGAGGTGTTGGGTTGTTTCTTTTTTTCTGCTTTTGGTGATGGTTTTTTTTAGGATGCATTGAAATGATGTTTTTTTACCATTTAAAATATAGGTAGAAACATTTTCTCCTTATAAATATTGAACATGCAAATGAATATTTTAACTGAAGAGCAGAGTAGCTCTCTCGTCACTGAGCCGCTTGGTTGGGATGTGGAATTTATCTGAAATTATCTAGAGTGATCTTTCAGAAATTATGAGCTTTTCCTGCCTCTCTTCAGCTAAATCACCACCCAAACCCAAAATAACCTCCTAAAAACCAGGTTGGTTGGGAATTGAAGAAGTTACCAACCCTGCCATCTTTCAAAAATGTTCTTCAGTGCTCTGTGCAGTCAGATGTGTTTTGCACCGTGTCTCAGCTTAGGAAATATAAAAATATTATTAATAAACTGAAACAGATTTCCAGGCTGTGCAGAATCCTGGGAATGCACTGCAAGTACCAGCCAAGTAACTCCAGTTCATGAGAACATGAAATGAAAATGTGCCTCAGTTGGAGGACAATAAAATCTTTATGAAGTTCTTCAGGCCACGGGGAGAGGAGGGAGTGGAGAAATGGGGATTTAAAAGGTTTTTACCCTGTGAACTAAAGCACCACTGCTGAAAATAATGGCCTGAAATTAATTGTGAACAGTTAATATTAAAAGAGTTTTGTAAAAACTTCCTAAAAACTGGATTTATTTGGGTACTTTGTGTATTTCCAGATTCTGCGTGCGTTGTAAAGGGGTTTTTGTGTTGGAAAGTTCTGCTTGTTCCCTTTGTTTCACTTGTTAGAAAATCCATCTCCAAGCTTGCACTTCCTCAGGTCTGGAAGGGCAACACTGAGGGCTCAAGGTGTGAATGTGAAGTTTGGGAATGTTATTAAATATTAATGACATCAGATTTTATTTTTTTGAGTTCTAATACCCATTCTTCATCCTCTCCGCTTTCTCTGTGATCACCAAGAGATGATCTTGCCTCATTTCTCTATCAATTTTTTTCTGTTTTTTCTGTTTTTATCTTTTTCCTCTCATTTCTTCAAACTTTTCCTAGAGGAAAAGTCATTGTACTTTGCTTTTAAGGGAAAACACTGCATTTTAATGAAATAATTTTTAAATACAGCATTTTACAAACCCTCATTAAAAGGTAGAGTTTGAAATGAATAAGGAGAGTAGATAACATCATTTTTCCTTCATGTGATGTGTATTTACAGTAACTAAATATATGTTTTGTATATTTATATATGTTTTTTAGATTTTATTTTTGGTCCTGTTAAATATTGTTTCTATTGGATCCAAGAGATGCTATGGAAGCTCTCCAGTGCTTAATTCAAATTTAACAACTTGAAACCTGCAAGGCTGCAGAGCAAAGCTGGGTAGGACAAGGAGGACATGGGGATATTTTTTTGTCTGGATGTGTGTGATTTTTTTATATTTCAACTTGAGCTCCAAGGACAACCCTTCATTAAAATATTTCCTTTATTATCAGTGCTAATAGAGAATCCTTAGGGATGAAATGTACATTTGAGATCCTATTTGAATTGTATAACACTCCTTTGGGAGCAGGCAATTCTGGGGAAAAAAAAAAAAGCAGATTTTAGTCATATTGGAGGTGTGATGTCTGGTTTTGCTCCAGACAGACTCCTCTAAAAATTTGGTGCTTTATGCTTGCAGTTTAAAAATATAAGCAGAAAAAATTATTTATATGTGTGTATATATATATNTAAATTTATATAAAAATATTTATACACACAGATATATAAATCTCATATATATGTATTATTTTATATATGTGTTAAAAAATATATATATGAGATTTAATCCCTCCATCAGCTGATAATACATGAATCAGTGCATCAACTGGAAACTTCTCAAAAATAGAGGTAGGTCACTGGAAACCATTAAATTTTACAGAAAAGAATGAAAACAAATTTTATAAAATCATGTTCTGCATCTCCAGAAAGTGAATGTTTGGCCTCGCTTCACAAGCACAACTGAAGTTCAATATTTTAATCCCAATATTTTAATCCCAATATTTTAATCCCAATATTGAGTGCTCAGGTGGAGCATTGTATTTATGGCATTGTATTTATGGCATTGTATTTTTAGCTTTCATTTCGTTTCGCCCCCATGTTTTTTAATAGGAACCAAATGAATTTAGGCTGTGGGTGAATTTTGTCTTAACAAAGAATTCCACTGATAGGGAGTTTCAGGCCCATCGTTGGAGTTTGGTGGGAAGGAGCAGCTCCCAAATCTGCCCAGTTAGGGAGAAATTGCATTTATCAGTTTTTTCATAAAATTTTATTTTATAAAAATAAAAAAACCCACCCCACATCCAAATCCTATCTGTTTAAACAGATTGTAAGAATAAACTCTTGGATTTGGGTTTATTTTCAGCCCAAAATTCAATTTATAAGTGGGAGTTCATGTGCTCGGTGCACAACTCTCATTGTTTGACAGAGCCCAGGTGCAAATAAAATCTTCTCCATCAGGAGCTGTAATTTTGTGTTATTTTATACTACAACACAGAAGGGTCCAGATGCAGCTGGTTTTTGTCTCCCTCTTCCCTCCTTGTTGTTCAGTCTCAACCTCTAAGTGAGCGCTGGGGAAAAGTGAAACTTAATGATTATGAAATTAAAAAGAATTTTAAGCAGCGAAAGCAAACTTCTGTTACGGAGCAGTTTCTGCACACACCTGACCAAACTCTTAAAAAAATCACAGAAAGCAGATGTGAGGAAATAAATAAAATACAGCTTTTGCTCTTCCTTCTTTATGTTACAATTACACAATCTGTGCTGATGAGTGGAGGAGCTGAGGGTCTGGAGTGTGCAGTAGCTTTAATTTGTATTTCTGGGAATTTCGGGAATTACTGTCATCTGCATCTCCTTTCTTGCTCCCAGATTTTCATTCCGTGCCTCTCTCAGTCTGACAAATCAAAATTCTCCTGGTGTGTGATCAGTGCTTGGAAATTCCCAATCTCTCCTTGGTTCTGTTTAAAAGATTGAAATTGAGCTTTGGAGTGTGGAGGGTTTATTGGTGAGAGGTGTTGGGTATTTCTGTTGGTGCGGTGCTTTTCTGCTTTTGGTGACATTTTGTTTTTAATCATGCATTGAAATGACATTTTTTGCCATTTAAAATACAGGTAGAAACATTTTCTCCTTCTAAATATTAAACATATAAATTAATATTTTAACTGTAGTTCTCTGGTCACCGAGCTGCTTGGTTGGGATGTGAAATTTAATTGTCACTTTGAGAAAGAAGGGAATATCTTTGCCTTAAGGAATGTGCATTTGAAAAGGGCGATTGGTAGAAAAACCCCATGGTTTTATAGGAAATAATGGCTTTAGGATGAAGGAGAACAGGATTAAATGAGATATTAGGAAGAAGTTGTTCCCTGTGAGGGTGGGGAGGCCCTGGCGCTGATTTTCCATCCTGTCCGAGCCTGGACACGGAACAGCTGCGGCTCCTGGGATCCCACAGTCCGTTCAAGATTGTGGAATCCCTGATCTTCCAGGGTTCCCCTGAAGGCTGGGAAGGCCGTGTCCAGCAGTTTGGGTGTTCCCACAGGTGTCCAGGAGCTTCCCGAGCCAGCTCTTGTCGTGGCTGTGGCCACCAGAGGCTGCTGCAGAACGGCGGATGCTGCTGGAGCAGGAGAGGTTGGGAATTCCGGCTGGATCCTCGGCTCAAATCACCCACTGCTGCCATCATTCTGTTCCTGCTCAGTGGACTTGAAGAAGAAATTTACCCTGACTTCATATATAACTTTATTTCGTGTTGCAATAATGTTATTTTTTCTGTGCCGTAGCGCAGAGTATGTGTTACACACAATAATGTGATTGTGGGGGCAGCTCACTGGTTCAGCACCTTTCACTTGTGTGAAGCAAGTTCTTACAGTAAAATTTAATTTTTCTACTGTGACCGGTACTTGAAACTTTGTTAAACATGTAAACCCATATTTTCTTAGGAATTTTTAAAAATCCCCATCCCTGATGATGTGTTTATATTTTCGATCAGCTTGATAAGCACGTGTACATTTTGGGGGAAATGAACTTGAGAATTACAGACATAAAACAATTCTGAAATGGCTCAGGATGGGTTAGAAGCAGCGAAATCGAGAAGGTTGCCTAAAATTTATGGGGAAAAATCACTTGTAATAATATACTCAGGAGAGTGAATGGCTGGAATTGTGTGGCATATTTGCAATAATGGAACATCACAGAGAAATAGGTGATATTTTACTCTTCTCCGAAAATTTTCTGCAGCAAAAACATCATAACTTTCGTTATTTATTTACAATGTCATCACACTTTTTAATACTTTATTTTGTAACTTAATTTCTGTCGGACTGTAACCCCATCCTTAGGTGAGTTTCAAATTCTGTTTCTGTGTGCACATTCAGTGCTGCTGAGTGAATTTCTGTGTTTGGAAAGCAATAGGAAAACACTCTCTGATTAAGCACAGTTTTTCCATGTTCTCCCTGACAGAAATGAAAGCTGTAATTTTTCTAAATATCAGTTACAGCCAATCAGTTCCTGCGGGTATGTAAAACAAGTAGGATAATGTGTAAGGAATTTATTTATTCTGTCAAAGCTCTGGTGTTGCACTGAGTGAAGGTGCGAGTCAAAGAAATGCTCACAAAACCTTTAATCATCATCACATCATCATTTATGATGCAGAGCAAAAAATAAAAAAGGGGGGAAAGGAAATAGTTAAAGATATTTTAGTCAAGAGGTTAGACAGAAAATATTCAGAAGGAGCTTTAGGAAAGCAAGATATGAGGAGTAATTTCTCTGTAATTAAAATTACTAAATTAAAATGAGTCTCTCTTAGGTTGTTCTGGGGCTTGGAACCAAGTGCTTGATAAAATTTGGGAAAAATTCCTCTTTTCTGTGTGTCCTGCTCTGCCACTGGTGCTGCAGGGCTGACACAAATGTGGAATTTGAGAGCAGGGGTGGAAATCCCGAGGAGGGTGTTGGGAACAGGAGCACTTCCCTCATTCCTTCTGCAGGTAGAACAGTGGGATGTGGGAAAGAAGAGCCTTTCCTTGGATAAGTAACTGTTCAGGGGAAGTTTGCTCTCAACTTGTGGTTTGTGGGTTTTGAAGAGTTGGGCTGGAGCTCGGAGACATCTCGGTCAGGGGCAGGAGAACTTAGTCCTGCCTTCAGCACTCACACAGGAAATGTATTCAGCTCCCAGATACAGCAGGGATGGGGATGAGGGGTGTGGGTTTGGTTAGGACCTTTTTATTTAAAAATGTTTTCATCTTGACAATTTGAGGGCAAGAATCACTAGTGCCTTATTTCCGGTCGAATTGAAGTCACCATTTTTTTTTATGCGGTTTCATTTATCACGTAAAAGACAACTTCAGCTCTCTGAAATTTAAGCTGCATGCTGAGCAAAAAGTCCCAGAATCTGTGTTTGTGGCTGTTCCTAAAGACATGGCAAACATTTCATATCAAACCTCTCAAAGCAGAATTAGTTATCTCCAGAAAGAGTGAATGTGGAGCCGTTGTTTCAGGGTGTCTTTGTTGGATTAAAACCCAGCTCTACAGAGACTGAAAGGTGTTTTAAAAGATTTTATTCCACTCTCAGTCTCACAGATGGGTGAGACACAGAAGATGTTACAGCAGCATCTGTCAATCAGCAGGCAAACTGTTTCTGGGTTATAATGTATTAGAAATGTTTTCCAGCTATTAGCTTTTGCCACACAATGCTGTAATACTTCTCACACCAATCACTGTTGTTTTTACCCCAATATTTATTATTTTTGTGCTCTTGCTCCAGTGCATCTTTCCCAGTTCTGACTCTCCCAAGTAGCTGCTCTGTTTTCATGGCATCTTTTGAACTTGTTTCCAGTTCCATTTGTGTCTCAGCAATGTCTGTTCTGTTCCTCCCGTGGCCTTTGGAAGCCAGCACAGCTCATCTCAGAGTTTGCACACAGATGTACAGCACTGTGGGAGCTTTCTGTCAGGTTTGAGAATCCTCTACAAATCCATCTCTCTCTCACATGTCACCACATGGTACTTGCAGTAGTAAATCATCTTTTAGCTGCAGGTATGAGCTGGTTTAGCTGATATTCCACTGAAAAATCAGTAAACATTTTTTATAACTGCTGATTTAGCCTTTAAAATGAGTATTAGTGCTACACTAAAGGGCTTCTTCCAGCAGAGAATCTCAGCACCTGCAGGATTCAGATGAATGCCTGCACTCCATGCCTCAGGATGTGGGAATACCACTACAAACCCTGCTACAGAGAAAAACGAAACTTTATTAATCTTCAAACCAGCGCGGTCCCAACTCTAGGACAGTGTCAAGTAGTCAAGCCAGGCTGGACTAGAATAAGCAGCAGAACTTAGTTTATTGAAGAGCAAACAGAATTAATTTCCCTGTTTAAAGTCGAAAATTACTTGAATAAAAACATTTTTGGAAGAATGTTCGTGCGTCTTCACATGGGCTGATCTGTTTTTCTCGCTGCCCACAGGAAATCCATCTCGCTTTCCTGAAGTGGCTGGAGGGGAACGTGGATGCTGAGGGGATGAGGGCGTCCAGCAGAGTGTCCCTGAAATTTGTTTCGTCCTGGGAGTCCCAGGTGGAGGTGACGCCGTCCCTGGTGCCCGTGGTCACGGAGATGAGCAGTTTCTCCTCGGAGCATTTCAGCCTGCACACCTATCAGCAGCACCTCCAAACCAAGAAGCTGGGAAAGATCCTTCTTTTCACCGAGGTGACCCCGACCACCATGAACCTCCTGGATGGGTAAGATGGGGGATCCTGAGTTCGCTTTCTGGTTGGGAATTCGTAATCATGGTGACACACAGTGCTCTGAAAGAAACAACACCAAGTGGAGAACTTTATGTTAATTGATAATATATAAAATACTGAGCTATAAAGGGTGGGGAAAGCTGAGTGGGACAACTTTCTGCTTGGTAGTGGAGTTTAATCTTTGTTCCTCTGATCATCACCATAAGAAAATTTAATATTCATATTTAAGAGATTAAATACATTCTTTAGTGCAGGTTATTCTCTAAGCCTGTTACTTGAGAAGAGTGATGCCGAGCAGGTTGTGCCCCTAATTTTAACATTCCTGTTTTCTCTCGTTTCTTTTGCTGAATATTTCCCTCAAATGCTCCTCAGTGCTTGGTTTGGGTTTTTAAAGTGTGGATTAGGGTTCTGGTAGAGGTTCTTTCATCATCACACAGATGACCCTTGTGAATGAGCTATGGGATACCTTAGAGGAGGTTGTTCACTGGAGTTTAAATGGGATCAAGTGATAGGAAAATCACAGTTACTAAATCTCAGCTCACAGTCTGTGTACAAAGGCTGTACTGTCGTGTTTAGTGGAAATTTGATGGAAAAAAAACTCTCTTGGGGAAGTTGTTGCTCTTCAGGACAGAAACTCCAAGGCTGCAGCTGTAAATTCTTGTGGCAGCTAGTTTTGAATATCAGGGTTAATTCATCTGCAGACATTGCATATGAATTTCACAGGTGAAAAACAACCTCAGGAATTTCATTTGGGATTTTTTTCTTTAATTGAGATTAAATTATCTTCAGAATTATTGTCACTGATGAGTTAAGCAACAATAGTGGCTTCAGCTCTCAGCCTGAGAGCCTAAACTGCAATTTATGGACAAATATAAATTTCAGTTCCAAATCATTCCTTGTGTGTTCAGACATCCACACATTAAAAAAAAACATTGCTGTCTAATTTTGCCAGTCCTCTCCCCCAGATCCTGCAGCTGATTTTGCAGGTAGAGACTTGCCAATTTAGGCCATGAAGAGTTATTTTATAGAAACAGAGTTATTTGTAGCATTTGCTTCTTCACTTTTAGTGCTCACAGCATGTTCAGCCCACAGGCTTGAAAGGAGGGCTGTGAAGAAATTGGTGATAATTGAATAAATCAAGAGGTTTCTTCCCTCACAGTTGGTTTTGGTTCTCAGTAACTTTGTTCCAACATCTCAGTAAAAGGAAGGGTTTAATTCAGAGTTTTGTGATTTGATCTGGATCGAGCTAAATAGAATCTGACCAATTTATGAATGATTAATTTTCAAGGCAAGGGAGATGAGAAAAGTGGTCTTGGTTTTTCAGATATGTTTAAAGGTTGCTTTTTTTATATTAAGTAATCCAAATACAATGAAGTGCTCACAGATGCAGGTCTTCAAGATTCCCCCAACATGATGAGGCTGAAATAGTTAATTTTCAGGTAAGTTGTAAGCTACAAGTCCAGACTCTACATATCTTATGCTAGGATGTGGTGCTAGGCAGATCATAGTTTGAATTATTAATTTATTAATAATCAATCTTAAGTTTATCTTACAAAAAGACCTGTGTTTTATTAAGTTAAAATAATTGTTATGGTTGATGCTGTAAATACTCTATTGTCATGGATAATGCAATCCTGGTGATTTGCAGTTCAGTGGAGAACCTTGAGATTTCAGTGATAACATTTCATAAATCTCTAGAAATTGATGCAAAAATCAGATAATTCTTATTGAGGGGAAAAAGCTGTCAGGTTTTTAAGGTGCTTCCAAAGGAACCAATATGAATTTGTTAGGATGTGTGTGTGGTGCTTGTGTCTAATTACCAGTTCTGAATGAAAAGAAAACACATCTCAGGAAAAATAATTTTATTTGTTTGAAGAAAATATTGTTAGCTGTCGATCAGTCAGGATTCCCAGAAAAACATTGCAGCACTTTGCCTTTATGTAAATGTCTTTCTGTAATCAGGCATTGCATGAAGGACTCTCTTAGGGTCTCCCAGATTTGACTCTCTCAAATTTTACCAAGTTTTGATGGTTAAAAATATATAGACACCTCAAGAACAATGAATGGGATTTATCTTGAATTGTTTAATTGGTAGATTATCCAAAAAAAATCAGCATTTAACTTCTGTGACTTCAGATTTTTCTCGTACCTCTCCCACCAACTGGATGCCAAACTTTCATCTCTCTTTTCCACCTCCCCAAACTTCCACACCCCCCAAAAAATGAAGAGATGGAAGGGGAAAAAGGGGGCTGGAATTAATTTAATGGCTGAGCAAGCTCACAGTAGAGAAACAGCCGGAGCCTAATAGGGGCCTTTGTCTGCATTTCCACCCTGGCTGGGAACGTGCCAGTCAAAAGTCAGGCAGGAGGAACAGGTGGGAACTATTAGACCTGTCATAAAGTTTGAAAAATTGATTCTGGAGGCTGAGGGAATAGATTGGACTTGACAGTGTTGTCCTAAAGATTCTAAGGGAAAGTTGTGTCGTTTAATTTGGGATCCCTTGATTGTTCATTAGCTCTCCAGATGGTGCTTGGGGTGTTGGTGCTCACTGTACTGTCCCTGGCCTGCGTTTGTGTGTCCTGAGGTCACAGCAGAGGGGGAATTCACCTGTAGGCACCCGAAATTTAATGGCATTGGCCTAATTGTCAAATGAAAAAAAATCCCTTAAAATGTCATCTGTTGTTTTAAATGATCAATATTCCTTCTGTGCTTCATGTTAAAAGTCCTTTCAGGCTGTTTTTCTAAAGCACTGCAACTTTTATTTCTCAAACTGAAATTGCAAATCCTCCCCAAATGTAATTTTTTTTTTCTCCAGAAGGAAATTCTTCCTGTAAGTTTCATAAACCTTTTCTTCCCAGATGTTTCTCCCAATGCCACCTGACCAGGTTAACCCTGCCAGAAGCAGTTCCACTTTCTGTGGCTCCTCAGAGCATCCCTGGTTTTAAAAAAGTGCAGGTTTGAAAATGAAACCTTTGTTTTTGAGGCCGCATCTGGTGTGTGGTACAAGTGTTACGTTATAGAGGCACACTTACTACACTCATAAGGCTTGAGATTAACAAAGGAATATTTCTATTTCTAATATTTCTGCACACCCGAATTGGCTGGAATGGTTTCACGAGCATTTCATTAAAATTAAATTAATGAGATCGAAATTTCAGTTTTATTCTTTATCTTAGATGCTGTTTCTGTATTTTAGTTGGCAGAAAATTTGATTTACACATGACTAAGCCAGCATGGGATACATTCTGTATGAAATGCCATTGTGGATCTCTTTTCCTCAATATTTAAGAAGCACAAAGTGTCATTGTTAGGGAAAGTTTGACACAGAAGTGGTGAATTTTAGTGGAAGTGAAATGTGGGCTGAGGTTCCTTTCATAACTGCTGAATAGGATATTTAAATAAAATGTCAATTGAGAATAAACAATTTCCAAACAGCTAAAAGCTTTGCAGAAGAAAACATTTTCCATTGTTGGTGCCCTTTTACTTTTCTAGTCATACTGAATTTGAAAACTGAACTACAGCTCTAATTTTGGGAAATAGCCATGAAGATTCATTTTATTGGAAAACTCTTGGTTTGGTTAAATTGAAATATGGATGTGATTGAAATATGCTGATGCAGGTCTGAGTTAAGGAAAACCAGTGTGTAATTGAAGGAGATGGGAATGGCACTTCAGGGGCAAACAAGCTGAGATTGACAAACTGTGTGAGGGACCAGGGGATTTTTTATTTGGTTTTCAAGTCCTTGTGATGTTTTACTCTGTGTTTAGTTATTCCTTGCACTTTGGTGATCCCCCTTACTCTCCATGGAAACTGTATTTTAAAAAAAACTGAATGAGGCTGAGCTTTGAGACTCCTTCCCACCCAAATCATGGTTCCATGATAATCTTTGTATTTCAGCATGGTGACACTCTCCCAGTGCATTATTAGCCTGCTAAAAATGAGAATTTTATCACCAACATTAACAGTTTGTATAAATTTACCCCCTCAGGAATTTTGGTTGGGGAGTTGGAGAATACCCTGGTGTGCAGGAAGGATTCTTCCTTGCAGGAAAGGCGCCTTTCTCTCAGGAAATAGGAAATTAAAATAGGAAATGATAAAACCATGTGCTGTTTCATGAGTTAGATGCCTTTAAACACTGTACATCTTCTATACCCAATCTTTTCTGCAGCTACATAACCCAAAAATGTGTTGTCAGTTCGGATATAGAGGTCACAATAGTTCATATTGCCTTTTAAAACTCAGATCCCTGGATTTTGTCAAACTGTAGGATGGGATAGGAATGTTTTGCTTGATTAATGTCTTATAATCCAGAGTTTGATACTAACAGCAACAGACATGTTCTTTACATTCCTAGATATAGGAGTGTAT
>VXBU01007102.1:94032-104111 GCA_013400315.1 Bombycilla garrulus
CATGGTTGAAGGGCTTTTTATCCTCAAAACAAAAAAAGTTGGTGCATTAAACAGCTGCTTCTGTACTTTTCTTCCTTGAGGGTGTTTTTGTATTTGGTATTTCTTGCCTTCCTTTGGTGCTAAAGACCGACTCAAATAACACAGTAAGGTTTGTTTCCCTTAAATCAAACCAAATTAAGTTCAACACTAGAGGGTTTTTTTGCTAATTTAGTTTTAAATGTATAATATTTCATACTTTATTCTGCCCTTCGTTTATGGGCAGTGATTTGCACCAGCCAGTGCTGGAGAAAGCTCAGCCTGATAACAAAAGATCACGCAGGAATTTTTGTGACCCAGCCAAGAGTCTGTTCCCTCCCTCGCCTGTAAAAAGGGAGGAATTCGGAAGTTTTTGGCACTGGTTTGGTCCTGTGCCATTCCCAGACTCTTCCCTGCCATCCCATTTTCCATGACACGCTTGCTGAAAGATTTCTCGATTGGGATTTGTCGTCTCCTTTGCGTCAGTTTTCCCTGATTTTCTTTCCACCTGTTGTGCACCATTCCTGAGGGCACCGAACAATCAGGTCCCTATTTTCCTGTCACGCACCTTGTGTGCCCGATTTTCCATGGAACCGAAGGCAAAATGTGCCCTTCTTTCTTTTTTTTTTATTGTGTAAAATTAGTGGATTTTCCTCCTGTTAACGAAGTGGGCCCCCCGCTTGCAGGGCAGAGGGAGGTTTGGCATTCCCAATGGGAATTGAGTCATAAAAAAAAGATACCCGTTTTGCAGAGCAATTAACCCGTGTTGAACTCTGATGGGAGATTGGGTTTCCCTGCTGCTGGAAGTTCCTGAACAATCCCCATTATCACAGGGGCGCAAACACAGCCTCGGAGCACCCTTAAATCTGAGCGGAATAATTCCTTAAATGTGGGGAATCGTTCTTTAAATCTGAGCGGAATCCTTAAATGTGGGGAATTGTTGCTTAAATCTGAGGGGAATAATTCCTCAAATCTGAGGGGAATTGTTGCTTAAATCTGAGGGGAATCAGTCCTCAAATCTGAGTGGAATAGTTCCTTAACTCTGAGGGCAATCTTTAAATTTGAGGGAAATCATTCCTTAAATCTAGGGGAATTGTTCCTCAAATCTGAGGGGAATCATTCCTCAAATCTGCAGGGAATAGTTCCTTAAATGTAGGGAATTGTTCTTTAAATCTGAGGGGAATTGTTCCTCAAATCTGCGGGGAATAGTTCCTTAAATGTGGGGAATTGTTCTTTAAATCTGAGGGGAATAGTTCCTTGAATCTGAGGGGAATTGTTGCTTAAATTTGAGGGGAATCATTCCTTAAATCTGAGGGGAATTATTCCTTAAATCTGAGAGGAATTGTTCCCTAAACTTGAGCGGAATAGTTCCTTAAATCTGAGGGGAAACCCTGGAAGGCTGCACCGTTAAAACAAGAGTGAAGGAATGATCATGGCAGGGTTTCAGTCACATTTTGCTGGTTTGTTTTACATGGTGCTGTTTTCATGCCCACATTTTTAAAACAGGAATTCAGTAATAAAGTGAAAAAATTGAATGCTTAAGTTTCAAATCATTGCAGCTTTTTGAAGAGGAGGATTAGCTTGAAGCATATGATACATGTAGCAGAATACAACATACCATAATAAATATGATATCTTGTTATAAGTAATATTAAATGCAACATATTACATGTATATTATTGCTGTTGGTTTGCTCATTCCATGGATGTCAATTTTGGTTTTGAATTGTAACTTTTATGTAAGAAAAGGAAATTCTGCCTAAGCTTGAGCTGCCCAGAGGTACTCAGAGATTAATATTTGTACTTCATTGAGAAAGATATCCTTGTGTTCATCAAATAGCCAACTTTGCCTTTTTACGTGAGCTCAGATCAGAATATAGTCTTGAAGAAAGTCATGTGCTTCTAAAAATAATTTTAAAAGCTCAAAACGAGGCATGAATCAGTCTAGGACGGTGTATGGACTTCAAAAGGGGAGGGCATGGCATAGAAAAACGAGGTCTGTTATAAATCACAGAATCATGGAATGGTTTGGGTTGGAAAGGGATCTTTAGGATCATGCAGTGCCACCACCCCTGCCATGGCAGGGACACCTCCCACTGTCCCAGGCTGCTCCAAGCCCCGGTTTCCAACCCAAACCGTTCTGGGCTTCTATGAAACATCCAAATGCGGTTGCACAAATTCAGGATGATTCCCTGGACATTTCAATGAAAAGAGCATGGTTAGATCTATTAGAAACTCAAAGTTAGATCACAGTTTTCAGTTTTGCACGTCTCCATCTCTTTGCCCTTGTTAGGAAAAAAAAAGAGAAAAAGGAAGAAAAAGAAGTTGGATTTCCTATGGAAGCAAAGTAGGAGCTGGGAAACAAAGCATGGCTGCTTGGGGAAGTTCACAGAGCACCTGTTCTGGTGTGGTTAAGAATAAATATATTTATTTTTGTTTATTCTTATGCTGCCAGTCAGAAGAGAGTGATTTAATTTCAGAATTAATTTGAAATGCTTGTTCCCAGAGCCAAAAACTTTGAAAGCTTGTGTAATTCCTAACCTAAGCAGTAAACTTAGAAAATCCCACAGAATCGGAATTCTTGCCCTAAATCCCACTGGCCTAATTTATTTTCACTTACAGTCCTAGTTAAAATATTTTAAGAATCTGTTTGTATTCAAACGAGGGCTTGCATTTATCACACCTCATATCATTGAGCCTGAAATGTCACAGCCTGGAGAATGGTGTGTAAAAAAAAGTGAGGTTCCCCCACTGCAGCTTTGTGACCCCCAGGATTGCTGTAAAATCCTGTACCTCATGTTGCTCTCCAGAAATTTACTGGCATTGTTCTTGTTGCTGAACTGTTAAACGTAGATGAACGTCCAGAGTTTTTCTTTTTGTAAACTTGAACTGACACTAATTTTACACTGTTCTTACTGATGGTAAGAAAAAGAAAAGAAAAAAGAAAAAACCCAAAAGTGTTTTACAGTTGATTTTTTTTGCAAACACAAAGCTCTCATGGCTATAAAGTGTCCTATGGATATTTTTAATTGGATTTATGTTCAAATGGATCATCAGGCTGCCCATCCACTGAGGAAGGTGAAGAGGGAAAACTGGACAAGGAAGAAAAGGAGGGAGATGGAGCTGAGACACAGGAAGGAGGAGACAAAAATTCAAGTGAAACAAATTTTTACTGATTCTTCTTAAGCAAATACTCCTACCTTAATGTAAAATAAATGGGATTTAGGGGGGTTGCAGTGTTAATTGGGCAACAAGCATTGTTAAAGCACTTACCAAACAATTCATGATCAAAAGCCCAAGACTCCCCTGTTCAATTGGCAGATTATCAAGTGAAATCTAATTAGCTCAGTGTTGAGGTTGAATCAGTCTTTAACTTTCACTGGAATCAGAATTCCAGTGAAGCACATGGTGGTTCCATTCCTAAGTGTTTTGTTTTAATTGGGAATTGGGGAGTGTGAGGAAAGGGGAGCACCTTTATTTTTTTGACGCTAAATCATAACTTTGCTTGTGGTCATAACTGAACCTGCAAATGCTTGATGTCATCTCCTGCTGGTTTATTTTTAATCATCCTTTTAGTCTTTGCTATGGTTATAATAATATTTAAATACCTAATCTGAATCACACAGGTTACTTACATTTCCTGTTTTAAAAATGCAGTTTACAACATATTGCCTTGTACTTTTTGGATGAAAAAATATTAACTGAATTGCATCTGTTAAGTGACAATAGAAAAACTTGAGAGTTCAGATGATCTTGAAGGCTGCTTCCAACCAAACCATTCCATGATTCTGTGATTTTGTGATTTATTAGCGACAGATCAAGTATAAACTCTGGGTGGAGAGTGGTGCCAGATGTGAGAGATGAAAGGAATCGCTGGTGGCCACCTGCTCTGATGCACGTTTCAGCTCTGCTGTGGTGCTGGGTGTCGTGAAGAATTCATGGGATACAGAATCATTTCAAGTCAGCAGAGCGCGGCAGGTCAGCAAGGAGCGAGGCTTGGGGAATGCTGAAGGATCCATCTGCTGCAAAAACAGAACGAGCACCTTTTGCCAAGGTTTTGAGGAGCAGCTGTGAGTGGATATTTGGGCTTTTTCTTGTGGTAGGGGAGCACCAGAGAGCTCGGAGTGTGAAGGTGTTGGAAATTCAGGGCAGTGCTGGGACTGCAGCTGGTTTCCCTGTCTTGATTTTATCTTAGTATTTCTGTCATTATAATATTTCATATCAGCATTGTGCTCCCACTCAGAATCATAGAATTATAAAATTATAGAATGTTTTGGGTTGGAAGGGATCCTAAAACCCATCCAGTGCCCCCCCTGCCATGACAGGGACACCTCCCACTGTCCCTTCCAGGCATGGGACAAATTTCTTTTTTAATTTCTATTCTCGACAAGGTTTGCAAATTATTGTTTAGCTTTTAGAGACAATAAAAATTTGTGTTCGTATTATATTTATTTCTATTCTCAGTATTTTCCTCACACATTTCCGATTTTTGCTGCTATCAGTAATTTTTGTTTCCTTTTTTGTTGTTGTTTTTAGTTGTTTGGGGTTTTTTATTTGTTTGATTTCACGTTTGAGATGGATAAGGTATAACTTCTTGTTGCTAAAACTTACTTAATTGGTAGCAATTACTGAAACTAGAAATTGCAGAGCTTTAGTCTTTCCACTAAAAAAATATTTTTTTGTTGAAATAATCCTGATAGTAGCTTCCTGATAGGTAAAAACCAATAAATTAGGAGAAATCAATCTTATTTCTATTTAGAAACTCAAATCTTGGCTTGCTTTATACTAGAAAAAAACCTTTTTTCAGCTATGGGTTGCATAAATAGCAATTTATGGTTTGTTTTTTTTTTTCCCTTGTGTTTTATACAGAAATAAGAGTAGACAAGAAGAGGTACAGAAATGCCTTTTTGGGGTGTCTGCAAGAAGAGCTGTAAAACATTGTACACTTAGTGCTGATTGATTCACCAGAAACCAGGGAGTAAAAGGAACAGAGAAGCCATTCACTCTGAAGAGTTTTAGTCCAATTTTGGGGAGGAGGATGGAAGGAAAAGGAGAAAAATGGGAATTTTCTTATTTTCCAGAGTCCAGGTCGGTGACTAAACAGGTCCTATTCCATTCGGGATGTCTGCAGGTTCATCCTGGTTTTTATTCCAGCATGGCCTGGACAGGGAATGTTTTGTAGGAGAGTTTGGGAGTGCAGATAATTGGAATATTAAGATCCTACCAACTCTCCTGTTATTTATCTAATGCTCTGTTTGGAGGTTTCAGCATTCAGTGCTCATCAGAACAGATAAAATTATTCACTGATGAATTATCCTTCGCTAGGAATTGGGGAATAACTGCATAGAAACTGTAGCCCTTTCCCTGTGGGGAAAAAGGGAATATTCTCCAGTTGGCAGGGGCTGTAACAGGGGGTGTTGATGGCAACAGAATTATATTGGTTTGGAGGGAAAATGGGAATTTGCTGTGAGGCCTGAGCTTAATAAACTGGTGTGTGCCAACAGCAGAGGTTAAGAGGGGTGAAAGTGTTCAGGTTTGATGCTTTGCCAAGCTAAGCAGTGAAATATTGTGAGCATGAACCAAGTGAGATGGAATGTGTGGGATTTGGAACCCAAAACCCCAGCAAGAGTGACAATTCCTAAGGGCTGGAGTGTGGAGGAGTTCCTTCCTTCCTTCCTTCCTTCCTTCCTTCCTTCCTTCCTTCTTTCCTTTCCTTTCCTTTCCTTTCCTTTCCTTTCCTTTCTTCTCACAAACTGTTCTAACCCAAGATTTTCCAACATTTGATGTAAATTTTCCTTTTATTTAACTGTTCTCTAACTCATGTCAGGAAGGCTTTATACAAACAGCTTAATTGTAACTTTTTTATTAAAATCCTCGTTTTGCAGTGTTTTAAACGCTCACTTCATCCAGTTCTTTACAAAAATACCTTAAAATCGTGTTAAAAAAAAGAAGTGTGAACATGGGGGTTGCATTCACTGGATCCAGAGCCAAGTCCTCTTTGTTACTTGGCTAATCTGCATTTCTCTAATATCCAGCAAAACCTTCTTGGAAATAGGGATTATTTTCTTTACAGTGATGGTTACTATACAAGGAAACCCTCAGCTAAATTTAGATTACAAAGGATTAGATCAGAGATGAGTAAAATAGAAAAAAAATACCCAACACCAAGAGTCCAACTGTGCTCTAATTCCTTTTGCATTTTCCTTGTGCTGCGAGATGATCCAGTTGAGTTTTTTATGCCTGTGTTTATCTGATGCCTGCTGGCAGGGGACACTTCAGAGATGAATTTGGTTGGAGATAAAATTGGGGTGTTTTTTGTCCCCCAGTGCCCCAGGCTCCGTGCAGCTGGGAATGCTCATCCATCCTGGCTGGGGGACACAGCTGAGCTGCTCTGCAGCAAACCAGGGTGTTTTCTTTCTCTTTTAACAAAATAAAACACCAGATTTAAAAAAAAAAATCAAGTTTTGGCTGTGTGTACAAGTTTTGACCGCATAAGCTTCATTAGGGTTGTGTATTATGAAATAGCCTTTATTTTTATTTTTTTTTTCAAATCACAGACAAATTGTTTTGGTTTCAGTCCCGTCTTTCTGAAAGTCTTTTTTTGCTGTATGATATGACGGTCACTTGGGGAAGGTGCTGCAAGGCACAAGGTTTTCCCTGCCCTGTGTTTGCACTTTTCTGTGCTCTGTAGAGCTGAGGGGCCTCACTGTGCTTTTCAGAAACGCTTTTTGGGTTTCAGAACACATTCACCATCTCTCCACCTCATCCCTGTGCCTCATCCCCACCTCATTCCCAGAGGAATCCGATCCCTGGCTGTGCTTTTCCCTCAGCAGGTGATTATTGGGGTGCGTGCACCAGACTCCACAGGGTTTCGCTCTTCCCAGCGCCGCCTCCGTTTACATTTTGTTGGTTTTTGTTGGTTTTTTTTTCTGTGTGAACCCATTCTGGAGGGTGGAAAGGCTGCTGGTGTTAATGGGATGTGCGTGCTGTCTGCGTGGCGGGCCAGGGATCCCAGCTGGGTTTGGTTTCAGAAAATGGGAGCTGGATTTTTGTCCTCCCTGCCTTCACCCAGGCTGTTCTGCAGCCTCAGCTGTGGGGCAGATGCTCTCTCTGAAGGTTCGTGTTCCAAGCAGAACCAAGAAATCCTCAGGGCTTTTGATTTGCTTCTGCCCCAGGGTTTTCTCCTTCAGACTCAGCCATGGGGGCAGAACTGTTGGGCTTTTATCAAAATCTGCTGCCTGGAAATCTTTCCCTTTTCAAATTTCCCCTTTTCTCTGGGCTGCTTCTCCTCTGCCGGCCCGCAGCTGCTGAATGCGACCCACGCTGGAAAAGAAAATCCCTTCTTCTTGTCCACCTCTGTCCACTCAAATTTTATCACTACCTGCAGAAATCAAGATTCATTTCTGTTTATTTTGCTCTTTGCTGTATCCGTGTCCTTTATCTGATTATTCAGAGGGCCAGGCTGCTGTTTGTTGGTCTGACACACCTTGTGCGAGCCTGTGACAAATGATCTGATCCCCTAAAAATAACAAAGGGGATTTTGAGAAAATCAGGAAAATTGGAAAATTATCCTGCCCTTCCTTTGCATTTTTTCTTTGTTTCTGCAATTAAAATCCCTTTGCCTTGCCCATTCCCCTTTTTTTTTCCCATTTCACTACAGATCATAGTTTAAAACCTTTTTAAGCAGTTCTAGGTGGAAGTGGGCTCATAAATGAAGGCCAGAAACAGCATTGGCCATAAAGTACTTGGTGAATTTAGTGGTTTAGATTTACTAATTTTAATATATTTCTTTTTTGTTGTGAGATAGGACTGAGAGAAAAGGCAGGCCTAAACTTAAAGGGTAAAACTTTTATTAATAAGATTCAAAGAATAAGATTCAGAATAAAACCTTTAGACTACCCTTTCTTCACCTTTTTTTTCTTTCTTATCGATAATATATAGAAAGATTTTAGTTATTAACCTAAAAATAGTCTTTTTTTCAGTTTATTTAGGGAGAGGAGCCTTCCCTTTTCATGCTGCAGGGACTTTTTCATAAAAAAATGAAACCGGTTCTCTTGTGACTTTACTTCTCATGAATAGTAACTGTCTGGGAATATTTTCACTGCAATATTCCTGCTGCTGCTTCAAGACTCATTTGTTTGTGTTTTCTTGAAATATTAACTCACAGAACTTTTTGTGGAGGGCTCTGTGTGGTTTTAAGGATAAAAAAGTAGATTTTGGTGCAGGAGTGAGGCTTAAATTTGCCTGTCATATTTATATATTTATTAAAATATTTTACTGAATTACTTGATTGGAAGAGACCTTCAAGACCATGGAGTCCATAATAATTACTTTATTACCAAATGTTTGCTTTTAAAAAATAAAAATTTTCCATGTTTGTTATTTCTGTCAATTTGTAATTATTTTAAACAGCCTCTAAGTATTCAATTCAAAACTACAGGCTCTAACTGAAAGTATAATTTCCCTAACGTGGGAACTGAACAATCCTGCCTAAATTTTCTTGAGTAATTTCTTCTTTCTTCTCCACGTGCTTTATAACTTTGCTTCCAGAACAAAAATATTTCTTTTCATTTTTCAGATATTGTGTTTTGATAAATACATCTCTGCAGAAGGGTTAGAATGTGCTTAGGTACTTTGGTTGTAGAAATGTATTTGTAGTTGAGAGTTTCAAGAACTTAAGCAGGTGAATATTTCTGAAAGGAACTTTCTAGTCCTTTCTGTGATTAAATTTTATCTTAAATAGTTTTGTATTGTTTTAAGGCAGTCCTTTCATACATTTATAGGACTAAGTAGATAAAAAAGGTTGTACTCTGATTTCTTTATTTGAGAAAATGAAAATGTACTTTGTTCCTCATCCTTCAGTTCCCATCATTGGTTCAACGAGATTTATGACAGGCGAAAATTGAATTTTTTGTGGGAGCTCTTTTGTTGTGTTGACAGAACACACTTTAAAGAATTGCCAAAAGAACATTTTATTTCAGCACTGAGGAGGTTTTAAATGGCTAGATTTCATTTTCAAAAGTAGGTAAAAAAAATAGCTAAAATTAATTGTGCTTCTTAGATCCTGAGGGAGATCACTTGAGTTGCCTTCTCCACGGAGGATTTTATGTTATCTGTTTAAGGGTGGTGAATAAAAGGAGCAAAATAAGGCCCAGAATAAATGTTTGGGGGAAAAAAAATTTAAAATTTCTTGAAATGTGTTATGTTACAGAGATAGGATAGAGGGAGAAAGCTAGAGGTGAATCCTTTTCTATTTGGATGTAAGGGACAGGGAGAATCTCTAAATTGTATTGATGTTGTGGTGCTGCACATGCAGAACAGGAATTCTGTAATTCAAACACTCAAATCCTGAGGAAAACAAAATTTATGCGAATGTCAAGGGAATAACTCTGCAGAGAATGGTAAAAAATGGGTGGCAATGAGGTTTTTTTAGTAGAATCTGTACTTTGTAGACCATCAGTGCTGTGGATTCTTCAGAATAGCACAGACAGGATTTAAAGCAGGTGATTTTTGATTTGTGAGGTAGGAGATTGTGATGATTGGCACTTAAGTGACTGCAAAAAGATCGTGGTGCTGTTGGTAGAAATGGAATCTTTGTTTTCCTGAGCAAGAGGAAAGCCTTGGAAGCTGAGCCAGGAATGAAAATTGCAGCCTTTGACCCAGGCCCTTCCTAATCTTCCTATCTAATATATAATAATTATACAATAGAATAAATTAGATTGTAAACATAAGAATTAGGCAACATATAATACATAATAATAGTAAATAATAGAAATTATATTATAGATTATAGATAGATTATTTGTTGTATAAATTNTAATTATTTATTATCATAAAATACTTTTTTGCATTGGTCAAATGCATATTTATGTCTATATCTATATCTGTATCTATATCTATATCTATATCTATATCTATATCTATATCTATATCTATATCTATATCTATATCTATATCTATATCTATATCTCTGTATATTTTACATATTTATGAAGATTACACATATTCAGACATTCTTTTTTAATTTATTTACATCTTCCAGGAATTCTTTAGCTTGGTTTGATT
>VXBU01007102.1:104162-114325 GCA_013400315.1 Bombycilla garrulus
TTTTGAGGATTGTGTGTCATTTCTTTACATCAGTTTTTGGTTTTGTGGCCTTAGTAGTTGATAGTTATTGATCACATGTATTTTTTTTTAAATGTTATTTAATCATACAGATGGCATTAGTTATTTTATAAATATGTTTGAGTTGTTCTTATTGTCAATTAGTTACAAAAACAACAGCATTAGTTATTATTTGACAGTTACAGCTACTTGTGCAACAGTTAAATGTACAAAACATATTTTCATATTTTGAGAAAGCCAAAACTAAAATACATTTATCACATTGTCTACAAACCAAAATATCATCTATAAATGATGTTCTGAAAATACAAACACAGCGGCCAGAGCACTGCCACAAAAGTGGATGTAATTCCACACAAAAGTGGAATTATGCTACATCAAAAGCTGTTAAAAGTGATTACAAACTGTACTGGATCAAGATTGTGATTAATAATTTGTAAAAATGAATTTTTAACAGCAAAAGCCAGTCAATTACTTTCTTATTTCTAGCAGTAGGGATGCAACATTTCCTTCCTGGGCTCTGCTGCTCCTGACAGACAATTTCAAGGTTGCTGTGTGACAGCTCTTGTTTATTCAGTGTAACTTGAACAGTGTCACTCCTTTCTTAGGAGTGAATTTCTCACTTGAGGGTCACCATTTGAAGCACATCCCGGTGCTTCAAAAATAAAAATAAACTCAATTATTCAATGTTTCAAAATAAAAAAAAAAAAAACTGAGGGAAGTACCAGTGACAGAAAAGCTTTTTAATGTCAGGTACAGCCAGTGTGCCTTTTTTTGTGAGTAAACACAGAACTGATGGTGCTGAGTTCAAGGAAAATTCTGAGAATTTCAGCTGCCCTGCCACAGGTCAGATGTTTCAAAAAGCTCAAAGTACGGCTGATGTGAAGAGTTAAAACTCTTTTCATCATCTTGAATGAAATGCATTGCTCAGGAAAAGCTGATTTCTGGTTGGAAGATGTTGCAAATTCTTGCCCAGTGGAGCTTCCAGAGCTGTATTTTCACCTCAGTTGTTTGAACAGTCCCAGGTTGGACGTGGTGACCCTGGAGATGGATTTTCCAGCCCCAGGGACCCTGGAATTCTCTTTGGACTTGGTGACCCTGGAGATGGCTTTTCCAGCCCCAGGGACCCTGGAATTCTCTTTGGACTTGGTGACCCTGGAGATGGCTTTTCCAGCCCCAGGGACCCCGCGATTCTGTCTTTGCACGAGCTCCTGAATCTTGGTGCCTGGCTGAGGGTCACCTGATGGTGCAGAGTCTTGCAGTGCCTTGATTTTAGGCAGTCCCAGCAAGAGTGAAACTTTAAGCTGAGGTGAGCTCAGTTTTCTTGTTCTCAGCTGAGCTTGTGCAGGGAAATTTGGACTTCATTTGAACACAAATTAAGCTGAGAGTGGAGAACTCTGTGCTGTGTAGAGGCAGAAGAATGAGGAGGAAACAGCCTGGTATTTTTTTTTTCCTTCCAGCATCCCCAGATGTCTGTGATTTTTCAAGCACTTCAGTTTTGGCTGCTTTTTGTCTCTGCCCCGTGTGTGAGATGGTGCAAAAGTTTGTGTATTGGAGAAGAAGAGGTGTGGACACCTCAGAGCAGCTTTCCAGGCTCTGAGGGGGCTCCAGGGAAGCTGGAGAGGGACAATTCATCAGGAACTGGAGTGACAGGACAAGGGGCAGTGACTACAAACTGCCCGAGGGCAGGGCTGGATGGGATTTGGGGCAGGAATTGTTCCCTGGGAGGGGCTGGAATGGAATTCCCAGAGCAGCTGTGGCTGCCCCTGGATTCCTGGCAGTGCCCAAGGTTGGACACTGGGGCTGGGAGCACTTGGGACAGTGGGAGGTGTCCCTGCCATGGCAGGGGTGGCACTGGGTGATCTTGAAGTCCTTTCCAAGCCAAACCATCCTGTGCTTGTAAATCCCAGCAGGAATTTGCCTTACTTGCATTAGTTCCAGATAACTCCTCGTTGTGAAGTTTCATTCAGGAAGCTGCCACTCTTACAACCATGTAATTACCAGAGGAGCAGAGCTGTCGAGATGATTTCTTTTACTTGGATTGCAGCCATGCTGTTTTCAAATGGTAAAAAATAATAAAAGTCACAGTAGCATTTTCACTCCACGTCTCGGTAAGCTGCATGAAACCTGGTGGCTGTGTGGGTGACAGCACTGGACAACTTCATTTAAAAAAATCAGGCGCTTATTTCAGGAATTTCAAGCAGAGCAAATCTGTGTTATGGCTTTATGATGGACCCTCTGTTTTAAAATCTCTTGATTTAGTTCCTATTAGATGTGTGCTGATGCAAATGGTGCCTTGCTGAGAGGAGAGAAGAGGAAAAAAAACATCCACGTGTTTAACAGCAAGGGAAGAGCAAATAAAAAAATCCTCATTGAAAATGCCAACATGAGGAAAGACTTTATCTGCTTGGTCAGTTATGTCCAGGATGTATTTATGCCTCATCTTTAAGCAGAGTTTAATGTTATAATTAATGGACTGTTAATTAGAACAGAAATATCCAATCACCCTTTCTTATAACTGGGGGGCGAATGTGTGTGGGTCTGCAAAAACCCACAATAAATAAAAAGATTCCTCATAAAAAATGCCAGCATGAGGAAATGCTTTATCTGCCTGCTCAGATATCTCTAGGATATATTTCTTTCTCATCTTTAAGTGTTATAATTAATGTACTGTTAATTATAACATAAATATCCAATCACCCTTTCTCATAACTGGGGGGCGAATGTGTGTGGGTCTGCAAAAAAAAACTTGGAGGTTGAGAGGAAGAAATAATCCCACAGATTCCACTGGGTTGCCTGGTTTAATTTTGCAAATCCCACTTAGGAAATCAGTTTCAAACTGCAGAAGATAACAGTGGGACAGCAGAGTCCAAAAGGTGGAAGATTTGAACTGTACAAAGTGCCCGTGTGTCCTCAGCGGTGTTTATACACCACTTGTGGAAACAAGAGGTTACACAAATATTTGAGTTTTCAAAGATCTGCTGCAGTCTCTCTCCGAAGTTAATGTTTTATGACCCAAATTGGTGTGTGATATCTTGTTTCAGGAGTGGCACTGAGTCTGGAAATGGCAGAAATGTGGATTTGTCACATAAGTACTCATGGCTCTCTCTTGTTCCTTCCTTGGTAAACCCAGCCTTGCCAGGAGACGAGGCCAGATGATTTTTGGGCTGTGGAAATGGTTCCAAAACAAACCCTCTCTGTAGTTACACTACCCTTCAATGTAAGGAACATGTTTGGCTTCCTTCTTGCTGACATCTGCCAAATATTTCTTCACCAAGTGTTCAGTGTAATTTGCAGTGAGTTGGTGAATACTTAATGGTCTTTGTAGAACTTCATCTTTTATGTCCTCCTAGGCTGAAGCAAATCCTTTCATCATCAGAGTTACCTTTGTGCTGTTTTTTTTTTCTTTTTCTGGGGAGATCCTTGCATTTCCCACACCCAGTTTCTCTGGGATTTCCGGATTTGATTTGGAAGTAAATGCCTTTTTTTTTATTTTTTTTTTTAATTAAGTGGTTCTGAGTAATATCCAAGGAATATAAGTGGTGTAAGGAAGGGACATGTTTTTCATTTAACTCCTAGTAAAATGTAAGGACTTCTCCTCCTTTGGCATCCTGATTTAAGCTGCATAAGTGGAGTTGAATCAGGACTGAAATGGGAAATTTTAAAAGCTGGTGGAAGTGGTAATGATAGTTTTACTTCTCTCCTAAGTCCTTACGTGTAGCTGCTCCTAGTTCTGTTTTCATGATGAAATATTACTCCTTTTCCTCTCTTCTCACTTCCTCAGGCAAGGAAAACACCCAAATCACTTCAGCAAAAGGAGGTTAAACCAATAAAATCAGTTTGGTGCCATAAAGGGTCTGAATTCTGAGGGGAAGGTTGGAGATGGGGTAATTTATGTCACCAATCTTTTCTCTTTCTGGTCCTGAAGTCTCTGGAATTGCCACAGTGGAGCTGTAGGTTTTTAAAAACAAAGAATTGTGTTAATTCTATTGTTCAATCTCAATTAATGGTATTCTGCGCTGCTGAGTTTAACTTGAAGATAAAACCCACACAAATCAAGAAGTTTCATTTACAGATTATCCATGGCAATCTCCACCAACTTCCTTTACAAGAAATAAAGAAATCCACAGTCCAGTCAGACTCTTCCAATTGCTGGCTGAAGGAAAAATGGCTTGGAAAAAAATGTCATAAAGACATTAAAATATCCTTTGGAAAGAGAGAGAAGATGGAGAGGGTGAGAAGTTTTTAAATCAGGCAATACTGGGTCAGGCTGGGTAGGACAATCTTTATTGATGGGATGTTTTCTGCAAGCTCTGATGTTTGCTCTCAGATTTAGCTGTTGTTTGGACAAGAAGTCTCATATTCCGTATTCAGATCTATATGAACACAGCTTCAAGGTTGCAGATAGAAAGAACTTTTTACAAGTTTTACGCTTTCATCTCGGTTATATTGAATTTATTTTTAATAGTTTCAACTGGGTACCACTACTGAAAGTAAAAGGTGCTGTTTAGTGTTTATTTCCTAAGATAAAATTTGTTTGAAATGTGCAGCAAACTGCTTAAAGTAGAATATTTCCCACATTTAGTGCAAGCCACAATATTCTGAAGCTTTTAATTGGTGCAGAACCATTCATTTTCTTGTAGTGAATTATGACAGATAGTGATAGATTCTTAATATAGTGATTCTTAAATTGCTCATTAATATTTTTTTCCCAAAATCATTAATTTTGATTTTTAATAGGTCAGCATTTGCCATCACATTTATGAACTTTGCTGTAGAGGTGAAGGCTGGGATTTGAATCCTGTGATTTTCTCTACATCACAGCACTTTTCCTTCTGCTTTTCATAAATATGTTCTGTATGTTAAAATCTTTCAGTCTTGTGTATTACAAAGAGATTTTTCCATGTATAACTGACACAGTTCCAGGTGAACACAGGTTCTTGGGAATGTAAAGGAAGTGGAAGAACTTTATAATTTGTACAAGTTATGAAGTTGGTGTGGTTTATTTTAGTGTTGGTATTTGGGATCATTCTTACAGGCATACTCAAAATCCTGTTTGATTGTGTAATTTTTATCTTTCAAAATGCTGCATATACATTAAGTTTTGTAATATGTTTATCCATATTCATTTCTTAGCTCTGCTTGGTTTTGTTTTGCATGGTAATTGTTCACACCTCTCTGAGCATTTATTTATTTATTATGTCATTTATTGTGCTGGGGGTTTTGGGGGTTGTAACTGATGAAGGCTGGCACTTCTTGTTAGATTGAACTTTTTATTTTGTCTGTTGCTGTGTGTTCTTTGGGCTTTTGGTCACAGTTTAGACCATAAGGTTGGTTTGATTTGGGTTTCAGGGTCTGAGGAGCTTTGTTATCTTGAGGCTTTGTGACTTCGGCATTTTTAATTTTTTTTTTGCAAACAGTCTTTCTCCTTATTACCTGTGTATTTTTTAATGTTGCTTTTGTACGTACACCTTGTGTTTTGTAAACACAGGACAGGCACAGTATATCTCAAACAATAAGTAATTCCCAATTAAGTATTTTCTAATTTTTAACTCCCTGTCTCAGTTGTTCAGGAGTCTCTCGAGCTGCAGGTTACTCGTGGCCGGGCCCTTTGCACAGAGAGTCTGATTGTCACAGCTCTGCTTTAATGCAGAGTCATAAAACCAGGGAATGGCTTGGGCTGGAAGGGACCTGAGAGGACTCATCAGAGCCATTAAATGAATCCCAGACTGCTTTGTGTTGGAAGGAACTTAAAATCATCCAGTTCCAACCCTGACACCTCCCACTGTCCCAGGCTGCTCCAAGCCCCAGTGTCGGGCCTGGCCTTGGGCACTGCCAGGGGTGGAGAATCCACCCTGCTTGATTCCAGCTCGTGACAGCAACTCCACTGCCTTGCTTCCAGAAGAACCAGAGTTGAAAACTTCAGTTCAAGTTGGTGTTCCTGATTTTTGGAATGCTGATTCAAATCTGCAGTAGAAGCTCTGCGGGTCCTGAGCGCTGTTGCTGGGTCCAGGATCCGGGGGTTTTCTCCGGAGCAGTTCATCAGAAAATTGTTCCTGGGTGGTTCCAGCTTGGGGAAAGCTGGTGAAGAGTGATTTAAACAGAAGGAGGGCAGGGCTGGATGGGATATTGGAAGGAATTCCTCCCTGGGAGGGTGGGAAGGGGCTGGGATGGAATTCCCAGAGCAGCTGTGGCTGCCCCTGGATCCCTGGCAGTGCCCAAGGTTGGACATTGGGGCTGGGACACCCTGGGACAGTGGGAGGTGTCCCTGCCCTGGAACTGGCTGAGCTTTAGGTTCCCTTCCATCCCAAACCATTCCATGATTTCCAGTGTTTTAGACCTGCTGAACATCTGTGTTTTGTTCTGACGCTTGAAAGAATAATTCTCATCTCATAACCCTGCGTTGTAATCAAAACTCATTTTTCTTTGGTTCCACAACTGAAGATTTCCTATCAAGATCCATAATTGGTGTTTAAAAGTAAAATCAATCATTTCTGTGTAATTGCCCAATTTCTAACCTTTCCTTTACCTCACAGAACCGTGGCAGTGTGCTGTAGGTAGAGAGGAAAAAGAGGAAGGAAAATGGGTTATTTGGTGAAGCACAGGGCATGCGATTGTTGTTTGTTGTTGTATGAAATCACAATCAAAATTGACACAAGTTGCTATTAAACTCTATTTCCTGTGTTAAAAAAAGTCAGCATTAGCTAAAAAGAAACCTGCAGCAGTAGATTTGCACATAGACCTTAATGAGCCCAATTGACCTTCTGTGCTGTATTTACAATTGCCTTCAAATTGTAAGCAGATGTTTGAAAAACTTTTGTTAATAGGTCCCTAACATCTGTTTCACCAGGGATATTGCCCACCAAAGCAGCTGTAATTAGTAGAGCACCTCGTGCAGGCATCTTTTTTCTTGCTGGTGCAGATGATCGTGTTTCTCCCCCGGGTATTAAAGTAAAATCTTATTGGCACTTTTGTTTTCATAAATTCTACAACATCTCTTTTGTGAGGGGGAAAGTTTTTCCACCGAAGGTAAGAGGTTTTTTTCCCTGTGAAGTCTTAAAAAAAAGGAAAGAAGAGCTTTGCAGAGCTGATACATCACCAAATAATATGAAATACTGCGTGCAGCTGAAGCTTTTGATGGGCTTTGTCCATGATAAAATGTGTATTCCGAGTGGAAAAAAAGGCAAAATGAAAGGAAGAAAATCTCAAACCCTGCTGCTGCTCCTGCAGGGAAAAAAAGAACCCAGTGTCATTTGCCCATTAAAGCTCTTTTATAGGACATAGTTTCCATTTGTTGGGAACACAAAAACCTGTCTGCTTGCTGAGTTTACACAGCCCTGCTTGCAGGGGGATTGTTCTGACAGTGGCCTCGGGAGGGCTGCCAGCCTGCAGAGCTTTTCCTTTTAAATAAACTGCAGTTTGGGAGTTGCTCTTTGACTTTCTAGAATGGAATATGGAAAATGCAACTGGAGGAGGGAGGGTTGGGCAAAGCTGCCGGTGAAGTTTCCACCGGGTTTCCAAGCGGATTTTTTTGGAGATGTGTGGCTGACAGGGGAGCAGCTCCTTTTCCAAAGGGAGGAATCCTCTTGGGAATGTTCTGCTCCATCCCAGGGCAGCCTCTCCTCTTCCACACTCACCCTCCATGTCCTTTCAAAGCTGGGAAATGATCACTGTGTTGTGCATCCGTCAGAGTTTGTGTAAATAAATGAGTTTTAACTCCATCCTTTGGACAAAGCCATAGGAACAGCTTCCAGAGGGTGAGGGAGGGATTTCAGGAAAAAGGGTTCAGCTGGTGCTGCAGGTAAACAGTGAAATACAACTTGAGGTGCAGGACTGTGTTATTACAGACATGTGCTACCTGAAATGTTAAATTAATGCTTGGCTTGACTCCATCAAACTCTGCAGGGTGCGAGTCTGCCTCGCATCTCAGGGAATCCTGGAATGCTTGGGGTTGGAAGGGATCTTAAAAATCATCTCATTCCCGTGGGCAGGGACAGCTTCCATCATCCCTGGGTGCTCCAAGCCCCATCCAAGGTGTCCTTTGGACACTTCCAGGGATCCAGGGGCAGCCCCAGCTGCTCTGGGCAGTTCTTGCCAGATGTAGAAAAGTCTGGGGTTGCCTTTTCCATCCAAGGAATGTCGAGGACTTCCATTAATGAGAGTTCCATCACAGAATCCCAGAATCCCCAGGGGGAAGAGACCTCCAAGCCCATCGAGTCCAAGCCGTGCTCAACTCCTCAACTCAGCCCTGGCACCCAGTGCCACATCCAGGCTTTCTTTAAACACATCCAGGGACGGTGACTGCAGCCCCTCCCCGGGCAGCCATTCCAGCACTTTATCACCCTTTCCTCAAGAACTTCTTCCCAATATCCAACCCGGATTTCCCTTGCTGCAGCTGGAGGCTGTGTCCCCTCGTTGTGTCAGTTCCTGGAGAAAGAGCCCCAGCCCAGCTGAGCACAGGCACCCTGCAGGGAGCTGCAGAGAGTGATGAGCTCAGCCCTGAGTCTCCTTTTCTCCAGGCTGAGCAGCCCCAGCTCCCTCAGTGCTTCCTCACAGGGTTTGTGTTCCCAGCCCCTCTCCAGCCTCGCTGGATGTGCTCAAGGTTTGGGCTCAATGGTTTGGGTGGAAGGGAATTCCTGGCAGATGCAGGAAGGAGTCTGGCGTTGCCTTTTCCATCCAAAGAATATCAGGGCTGCCATTAATGAGTCCTTCACTTTTCCTCTTGGGTTTCTAGAGTGAAAAAAGGGAATGAAAGAAACTTTTTGCATCTTGCCTTCCCTGAAGTCTTTGGCCTTGTAACAAATTAGGATGAGAATTCAAAGATTTGTTATTTATTCTCAAGAATGTTCTGTTCTTATCTGCTTCGTGTTACTTTTTGCAGAAGCTCATTTTTCACAACAAGAAATGTTCCAAGTTGAGTTGCTGTAATAATGACTGTGCAGATGAACCAGTATTTCTTCAAATAACTTGAATAATCTCTCAAGTCCCCTTTTCCTTCCAAGCCCACAATACAAACCAGCTTATTTCCTATTCTTTATGTGCCCCTGAAATGACATGGGCAGTAATGAAACAGGTTTTCTCCAAAGGTGCCAAAAAGAAATCGATTTGATTTATTGCGAGAGACGTTTTTTCACTACTTCTGTAGACAAATGTAAAAATACAGAATGTCATTATGGAAAGCAGCTGATACAGAGGCTCATTTTTTAGTGCTCCAAGTCTTTTCCACCGTCTCTCCTTCCTAATTAAAATATCTTTTCAAAAGAAGCTGTCAGGTTAGCACTCTCTTGGAAAATATGTGCAGTTCAGCTTTTAAAACAATTTATTTTTCATTGTTTCATCGGAAAAAAGCCACATTGTTTTACTTGCTGGGTTTTTCAGCCTTCTGGTTTGTACTGGTCAAATCTAAATGTAATCGAAATTGTCAAGTAAATCATGCTTATACCTAAAATAAGACTGGAAATATTTCTGTTGTGAAAACTCCAAGGTTTTTTTTTTCATGTCTGAATTCAGTGTGGTTTTGCAAAGTGCTGCTTCACTTTTAGCTGCAGCTTTTTCTGGGGAACAAATCCTTGGTAAACCCAGACTCACTGACAGGAATTGTTGAGTTGCAGTTGATATTCTGAATATCAAAATTATCACTTGATATTTTATATTGAAGCGTATCTGGCAGCTGGGAATTCATAACAAAACTCATTTTAAATGTCAGTTTTCTGTGAAGATCATCAAGTTTTAAACCCAGGGACAACACACGGAAATCTTCTTTGGAATTCCACAAAGATTTATCAAATGTTTCCTCGCTGGGTTTGCACAAAGCCATCGATAAATGGAAAATTTGGGCTGTGTTTTCCAAAGGGAAACATTCACAGAGTGAATTCTTCTTTTCTTTGATTTTTTTTCTCTTTTTTTTTCCTTTTTAAGGGAATATATTTCTGAATATTAAACTCATTTGCTAAACACCATCAAGAAGTGATCTCACTCTGTGTCTGAGCCAAATTCTAACTCAGCAGTTTCACATTTTTACTTAAAACCCCTTAAATATCCTTTAGATCAAATATTCATCCCTTCACCTTCTCCTCCATTAATCTGAAAGAGAATCAGATTTTTTTTTTAATATTTAAGCTTTTATTTTTTTAGATTCTTCATAA
>VXBU01007102.1:114617-140983 GCA_013400315.1 Bombycilla garrulus
GGACAGATTTTTTTTTATTTTTTAAATGAAATTGTTTACAGGCTTCCTTTACAATAACAGTTTATTGATAATTTATATTTCCAATTTAAAGTGATAATGCTCAACTCCCCGTGGCACAAAAAAATCCCCCCAGATCTTAAATTATACACACAAACCTCACGATTTTACTTGGGAATTTCAGCAACAAGAAACAGCCAAATAAAATTGGGCCAGATTTAAAGCCATTCCAGTTCTTATTTGTCTGAGAGGAAAAATGTTGATGATGAGAAGTGTTGATAATGAGATATTTGATTCTGAGATATTGAATTCCCATTGAAACCCAGTTGCCTTTATAGATTTCCAGATCCTTCACATCAGGTGACATCAGCCAATAACATGAACTTTCTTTTCCTGCAGAGTCAAACATGAGCCTAAATATTATTTTTAAAAGCTGGGAGATGGTGAAGTAGATCAAAAATCCATATATTTGTGTTATGACTTCAGACAGCTTTTGCTTTTTTTAGGAGGTAATTAATTTTTTTTAATTTTTATACTGCTTTTCTTGGGGAAAAAAAAAAAAAAAAGGAACTGCTGTGAGGGAATAAGCAGCAATTTGGAGTGCAGAGAGCAGAAAGTCTCCCTGACTGTCTAGAATTTCATGGTTTCATGGATGGAAAACAGTAGCATTCATTATATACCTTGACAAAACGTCCCTGATTGCAGCTGACTTGCAAATTTCCCCAAAATTACACTTCTGTGAGAAAACAGCTCTTGCAATGTGTAAAAATCCCCATCATTTCTGTGGCTCTGACCTCTGCTGATCTCACTAATTCTGGGTTATTCTCACAAGGTTTGGGTTGGCCCAGGAGGAAATGGGGGACAAAAAAATAAAAAATAAAAGATGTTTTCTGTTCTCTCAGAGATTTGGGGAGATTTTGTTGCAGAGCAAGAGTCGAGGTAAGATGAAATTCCAGTTTTGAGCAGAAATCTTGGAGAAAGGTTTAAAACTTTCAGCTCCTTGAGCTGCGGGGAAAACTGAACGTCCCAGCCACGAGGACTTTCTGCAAATGTTTCAAAATTAACATCAAAATTTGGTTAAATGTTTTAAAAGTTGCTTTTGGAAGAATGATTGATCCCCTTCCCCGAGTGCAGGTGGCTGCTGGAATATTCCTCATTTTTGAAAAGCTTCAGCTGCCTTTTAGGGCAACCTGTAAATGGAATTAGAGCTGAATATTGTATTTATTTCTGTCAGCTCCTGTTAAGCTTTGCTCTTCAAACTGGTTTCTTTTCACCAGAAGAATGGCAAAGGATCATTTTTCCATTTATTCCTGATTTTGGGGATCTCAAATGTCGTGACAGGGTTGTTTTGTTTTTTTTTTGGCTGCATTTTCAGAGTGTGGGATCTGTTGTGTCTCAGGGCCTGTCGGTTCCATTATTTGGGGGTTTGTAGAAAGGATTGCGTAGGAAAATCAAGTGGGGTTTTCTCTCAGAACAAAAGAATTTCGATATTTCTGCATTTCTGTGTGAAGTACACTGAGTTATGTTAATTTTCCTTACATTAGTTTAATTTTCTTACATTAGCCATTCTTTTAACTGCCTTCATTAAGACCATTGTTCCTTTATTTTTGAAGAGAAACCGTATCGACTTTCATCACAAAAATTAAAATTGCAGGTAAAAATGAAAATTTGCATCCCTTTAACTTAGCACAAGGATGTTATTTACAGCTAGGAAAAAAACAGTTAAATTTATTTTTCGTTAAACCTCCTTTTTAAAAAACCAAACACATTTATTATTAACAGTAATAATTTAATTATTAATAAACCAATCCAAATAAAATACACTACTATTAATAATAACAAATGAATATCAATTGAATACAATATTTCACTCCCTGTTATTTCCATGTTTCAATTACTGCTAATTAGCAGCACTCCCTGACACAATTTCAAGTCCCACATTCAACACCAAGGTTTCATCTGAAGTTTTGCCCTATTTAAAGCTGTCAGTCAGGGCTAGGATTTATTTTTTTTAACCAATGGAGTTGCCTTGATGCAATTCCTAGAATAAATAGACTTAAATAGGTATGAGGATCTATTTCCAGCAATTTTTCCTGTTTCCCTTTCCTGTCTAGCAGTACAGCTTGGATGGACAATCTCTTAGGGGAAGAAAAAAACCAAAATTCAAAATCTTAAAGAGTTTTTTGCTGTTTATTTTATTTCCCTCGGTGTCAATCTCATTTCTGTGGCATCCAGAGAATTTTTTGGGTTATTTATTGTGAAACTTTTTGGTCTCTCTGTGAAACTCAATTTGGAGTGAGAGAATTTTCCATTGATACGACAACTCTGGAATTTGTTTTTTGCTACAGCAGGATTTTCACCTCCTTCTATTTGTGGATTATGCTTATGGAATACTTTAGTAAACAGGATTTACTCAATTAATCAAATTTACAGATTAGCTTATTGATCACAACTATTTCATGCTGGGGATCAATGCTAATGGGCTTCAAATCTGTAATTGTTAATCCATTTCTGAATTAACATTGATGCTTGTTGCTATAATCCCTGCTCATTTGATTTTAATTTCTTTTTTTGTGTGTGTGGAGTGCTGAAAAATACTTTCTTATCCATTAAGGCATTTAAGGCAAGAAAAGGACAAACCCAAACAATTCATTTTCTGTTAATTGAGGATGCTCTTAGCTAAGGAATGTTTGACATAACAGTTTTTAAATTTGTATTAAGGCGTCTTGTATTACATTTTATACAGGGAGATATAAAAGATATGGGAGAAGTAGCAAAATATTTATTATTTAGGGCTGAACTTATTCTTATTTTAATCAAGGATTACTGATCACTCTAAGCTGTTGCTGCAGTTCCAGAATGGGAATTATTCTCTCTGTCTGGGGTTATTAAATGGACAAAATGAATCATTTTTGGAAAACTAATGGCAGAAACACAGGAAAGGTGAGTTAGGAACACTTTTGAGCTGCCTTGTCCATATAAACTTGAAATAGGTGGTGCAGGAGCTTGGAGCATGTTCCCACTTCATCTGACAATTCACGACACAATCTCACACTCCCAATAATTTTTCTGAGGGTAGGAAAATGAAATTTGAGGTCATCAAAACTTCACCCAACAGCATCACAAAACCTCAATGCTGCAAGATCTAATTTAATATATATATACATATATATTTTTAATAAACAAACTCTCTGAGCAATCACTTACATACAAACCTTTCAAAATGAAACTCTAAAATGGGAATATTCCCTTTTTAGAGTCAAGCACTTGGGTTAATAGATCCCACATATGCCATTTATTGCATAGTTGTGTTTATTGCTTAAGGCACTAATTCCCTTAAGTGAAACACAGGATTTTTTAGAATTAAATAAAATAAATTATTTCTTTACCCTCTTCTAATGTGTTGAGCAGAAAATCCCTCTGGCAGATGAACATTCAAGATGCAGCAAGCGCAGCCATTGGTATTGTTACTGCTAAAAGCTAACCCGTAATTTAACTAACAGAGAGCAGATAGCAGAGTCAGGGCAATTTCTGCCGCGTTTTCGCGGGATTTCGGCCTGGAAATGGAATTTCTGTGGGGTCAGGGAAGCAAAGAGCCTCTCCTGTGGGGCTGGGGGTGCAGGATCAAGGGTTGGGAAGAGAGAAGTGATCCCCTCACTTCCAGGGGGAGCCTGAGGGGCTCCAGCCCCTCTGCCCTGGAGCTGGGGGTGTTGAACCCGGAGGGGACGGGGATCCTGGGAGAACTCCAGGAAGGTTGGAGAGGGAATTTCCCATGGGCATGGAGGGACAGGATGAGGGGGAATGGCCTTAGGCTGAAGGAAGGCAGGGCTGGGTGGGGTTTTGGGCAGGAATTGTTCCCTGGGAGGGTGGAATTCCCAGAGCGGCTGTGGCTGCCCCTGGATCCTCGGCGATATCCAAGGCCTTGGAGCAGCCTGGGACGGTGGGAGGTGTCCTTTCCCACCCACACCATTTTTAAGGTCACTTCCAACCCAAACAGTTCCAGGATTCCGTCGGTGTGAGGCACTGTGGGTGAGTTGGAATGCGCAGAGTCTGTCCCTGCACCTCAGTGTAGGAATTTCACAAGATCCCCAGCGCTGGAGCCACTCACGCAAGTAAAATAATGCACAAGTCTGGGTGTTTCAGTGCACAGGGACAGCTTCAACGTGGTTTTATTATGATATAAGCAAGTGAATAGCATAATTCTTCCTGTCTGGTGTTCTTCAGCTCAAATCGAATATCAAAGTATTACATCTAAATTCTCCTTTTAAGGGCCACAGCAAACACAGCGTGAGTGGACCTGCTTAGACTTTTATTCCAAGTAATTCCAAGACAGATGTTCAACAAGATCCAGAAAACGCTGCTTGATGGATTGAAAAGCATTTCTCTAAGTGGATTAAAAGACTACAAGAGTCAAGATGTTTCTATTTGTGCTTCACACAATTATTCTCTTTAAAGGGACTGTGTTAAAACTGTTACCATGGTGTCTGCATTCTAAGGTTACATGTTGACAAGTATGTCATTAAAAACCAGCAGACACCAGTGAGAATCTGCTCCTGATCACCCCAGTTAAGCTGGTTTGGAGAAATTGTTCTGCCCATGTGTTTAGCACATTCAACTCCTTATCTGCTTTAAACAACACTCATAAAAGGCTTTTGCCATGCAGCAGCATAAACCATATCAAAATGGGATCAGGTTTTTACTGCTCGGCCTTGTTGCTGTTTAATAAAACAAAAAATAAAACAAGCAGCTTTATCTGGCAACATTTATCCAATTCATCAAGAGGCTGACACTTGGCTGAATTAAATCCATCCTACAACTCCAGCTCTTTCAGCAGAGCAAAACCCTGTTTGGTTCAGCAGCCAATCCTTCAAAGTAGCAAAATCTTGCAGTGGGATGAGGAGGAATTTATAAGATGGGGGTTGTACCTGCCTGGGCAGGCTTGGGGCAGGGAAGGAGATGCTCCCTCTGTGTGGTACAGTGGGAACGTGACAGCTGTGGATTGGGGGATGTTCTGCACAGATCCCGTGTTCCTGTTCAGTATCAAACTCCCAGAGCCACGTGGGGATCCTTGGGAAGGTGCATTCCATTGGCAGGGGTTGGGTTTACTTCCCTTTGGAGGGCGTTTGGGTTTCCGTGGGAGCAGGCTCTGGTGTGCAGCTGGGAAACGCAGCAGAGATTTGGGAAGTGGCCCAGGAGAGCCTCGTGAAGTTCCACAATTCCCAGTGCCAGGGTCAGAGCACGGACTGGGAGGAGAATTCACTGGGAACAGCCCTGAGGAGAAGAACTTTGGGATCTCGTGGGTGAAAAGCTGGGCAGGAGCCAGCAGTGAGTGCTGGGAGCCCTGAAATCCGTCCTGAAATCCCTGGGCTGCATCCGGGGAGGAGAGAGCAGCAGGAAAGGGATTGGGATTGGGATTGGGGATGGGATTGGGATTGGGATTGTGTCCCTGAGCCCCTCAGGTGAGCCCCCAGCTGCAGAGCTGCCCCAGCCCTGGGCCCAGCACAGGAGGAGCTGGAGCTGCTGCAGAGAGCCCAGAGGAGGCTCCAGGATGAGCAGAGGATGGAGCAGCTCTGCTGGCAGCAAAGGCTGGCACAGCTGCCATTGTTCAGCCTGGCCAGGAGAAGCTTTGGGCTGAGCTCAGGGTGGCCTTGCAGGGCCTGGAGGAGCTGCAGGAAACCTGGAGAGAGACAATTCCCAAGGGATGAGGGACAGCACACAGGGAATGGCTTCAGAGTAGGGTTTGATGGGATTTGGGGCAGGAATTGTTCCCTGGGAGGGGCTGGGATGGAATTCCCAGAGCAGCTGTGGCTGCCCCTGGATCCCTGGCAGTGCCCAAGGCCAGGCTGGACATTGGGGCTTGGAGCACCTGGGACAGTGGGAGGTGTCCCTGCCATGGCAGGGGTGGCTCTGGATGGGATTTAAGGCCTTTTCCAACCCAAACCGTTCTGGGATCCTGTGAAATCAGGGACATTTTTGCCAGGCATGGCAGAAGCAAAGAGCCTTGGTGGCCTCTCACATGACACTGCTGTAATTGGGGCCGTGCTTTTACCGAATGCAGCTCAGTGACCCTCCCTGGATCCCATGGGCTGACCCCTCCTCCACGGTAACAGTGGCAGTTTATTTCCTGTAAGTGGCTTATCTTCATAACCTGATAATAATTGATGTTCCAGGATGGGAAAGGAAGTGCAAAATGACGGGCGATGCCAGAAGATGAGTCTTGAAAATTATGAGAGCATTATCATCCAGAGGCTTTTTAAAATACAGACTTGAATTTCCCTGAAATAGTAGAAGGGTGAAAAAAATGATGTTGGTTTTCTATATCTATGTTTATACAGATTTTTATTTGCCTGATCTTCCTGAAAATCCTTCTCCATGGAAGATCAGAGTCTTTCTGTGTATCCATGGTTTTTCTGGGGTGGATTATTGAGGGCAGTGCCTCTTAGACTGCTTTATCTTCTCGGTCAATGTAGTTTTTACTTCCTCAGTCACAGCACATCCTTTTCATTCCTAATTCCATCCAGCCCTGAGAGTCAGCACTTAAAAACACAGCGTCAGTTTAGCACTGCCACGTTCCCTGCAGCAGGAAAATTCCCTTCAAAATCTGATTTTTCAGGCCAGATATACAGAATCACTGATTTTTCTACAGCACAACTTTATTCTATAAATCCGGAAAAAAAATTCAAAACAGGAGTTTCCAATGAGCTCCCTTTCCAAGGGTGTAGGTTTTGGTGGAATATGATTTTTCTCAAGTTCACAATGTAATTTCTATCTTATTAATACAGCTTATTCAAAATACTGTTCCCCTTTCTAGTTCTTTGCCTCTCCCTTAAAAAATCAAGTTCAAAATAAACAGTATTTTATTACAAGGCATAATTTCTATTACTTTTTCTTTCTCTTTACTTCAGATTTCGGAGTAAAAGCCTCCTAATTTTCAGTTATTATTTCTCACCTAGTATTTATTTCATTTTAGGAGTTCAGTTGTGCAGCTTCACAAGAAGAAAACTTTTCCATATTTTCTTCTCAAAGATTTTTTCAGTTTTTCTCACCCTGCTCTTTCCCAATCACATCTTATAAAAGTTGTCGTTTCCAGCTTGGTATCTTTTATGGAAAGAAATTGATGTTAAAGATTTTGCAGAGCCAGATTCTTATCAACTTCCCGTTTTTAGGGGTATTTTAAGGAAAGCTGGTGTACAAATTAATTGCGTTTATTGTTCTGTCCACTTCTGGTCCATAAAACCTTTTCAGAATTCTTCTGAAAAAATATTAGGGATAGGATCTGGAAATTCTGGAAGACTGAGCCATAAAATTTTTGCATAAATATAAATAAATCTGCATGAGCAGAAACACTGCCACAAAAGCACCTACAGCACAAGGAGCGATGAGTTGGAGCTACGGGATTTTGTTTTATTGCCTTCACTGAGAATTCTTAAAGGTTCTGTAATAAAATTGTTTAAAACTACCAGAATTTATACTTTTTAAACTTTCTAAAGCTATAAAATCCATCAGTAATGAATATATGAATGATCTGAGAAAGCCATTATCGTGTTTTCTGGGTGAAAGAGAGTGTTAAGAGCTGTTCAGCTGCAGGATTTTCAGAAAGCCAGTCCTTCGTCTTTAGTTACAACACTGAATCCTAAATCAGCTCTTTTTTAAATTTTCACTTTTTATTTAGTTGGGTTTTTTTCGTAATGTGGTTTTTTTGTTGGTTTTTTTTTTAGCTGTTTCTTGTGATTCAGTTATTTCAGTGAGCAGAAACTTTATCCCATTAAACTCAGGCCAGCTTGGGCCAGTCCATTGCATTGTAGAAACCGTGTTTGCTTCATTTCCTGGGATTCCAGAGCAGGAGACATTTTAATGTCAACATTGCCATCTTCCTCTAACTCCCTTTTTTGAAAGGACTAAACGGACATCACTTTCGTTGAGAGGGAGAAAAAAATGCATTAAAACTTCTCTTTTTTTCACCTCTAAGTAGGTCAGTTTGTGGCGGAAAGCAGAAAACAGCGGAAAGTATTAGTTTGGATTTTCCATCCCCTCCTAAAGTATCTCCAGGATGGTGCTTGTGTGCTGATTGCAGGATTATATCACAAAAGCAGACCCGAGTTGCGGGAGGGCTCAGCAAAATGCGGTGGCACAAATCCCTCTCTGCCTCCAGAGGGGAACGCCCGCCCGCAACCGCTGCGGGAATTTACGCGGAGATGCCAAGGAGGAGTTTTAATGAGCAGCCTTCCCAAAAAAACAGCGAGGTGAGCTGTGATCTCAGTCACAAAATCCGTTTTGCCAGAGTTTTTTTGGCCTGAGGAAGTGAATTCCGTTCCCTTCCCGAGTTTAGGGCGGTGGAGCTCCTGGCGGGTCGGAATCGCCGGGCGCGGGCGGTGAGGAGTTTGTGGGAATGAACGCTCAGCTCACCTGGCTTTCCTCGGTTTATCCCGTGTCAGGTCTTGGCAGGGTACAAATAAAACAGGACCTTTCATCCTGTAAGATTCACTCCGGGATCTGATCCTCCCCGAATATTCTGTGGCGCGCGGTTGGCTTTTAGCGATGAGTTTTGTGATGTGGGTTCTTTAATGAGGAGTGAGGGGTGTGAATTTCACTTTCCAGACTTTGAGGAGTAGAAAACATAACAGAAAATAAGTTTTTAATGCTGGTCTCTGACGTGTTTTGTGTATTTTTGTCACGATTCCTGCTGAATCCTTGCGTTTTGGTGACACCACTGCACGCTTCTTAACCTGTTCCTGTTGCTTCTGCTGAAAACAGCAAAAAGTTCTCAACCTGCAAAGGCAGAGGGTTTACTTTTGGTTTTCCCAATCAAATTTCAACTTCAGTGACAATAAGCAAGTTTGTCTTTTATTTTGGTATCCTTTTCATCTTGAAAGGGATGATTTTGTTTCATAAAGCTTAACACCATCTATTTTTTAGGTATTATGGTGCCACTGCCTTCTTATTACTGAATTTGTGCGGAATGAATTACTTCTGTCTTCTCTTGGTCCCCATTTTCTATTATTCTGTGTCTTCACTGATGAGTCAAGACTCTGGTTTTGACCTTTGAGACTTTTGATGCTGCTGCCTGCAGAACAGAAGATACCCAGAGGATATTTTGCCTCTTCAGAGGTTTCTTTGCTTATTTTATGCTGATTTAGTTACAAGATTCAGTTAAAAATTCTGAAAATGGAATGTCTGGATCATGGCACACAGACTGAACGTGCATTTGACGTCACTGGCATTTGTAAAATTCAGCATGGGCGTATAAAAAACGCCACATTCCCAGCTGGTGACTTAATCATTAATTTATTTTTGGGCTGCAAACAAACATAATTAAATGTTGTATCACTGTAACAGGTGCTAAGTAAATTTTGTGTGTAAATATTTGCTCAAAGGACAGTCCACTGTCCACCGTCCTCTTTTTCCAATTTCTGTTTAAATGAATACAAGTTTAATTTCATTTTTTGGGCGGTTTTTAAGATCTTCTAAGAGGTGAAGCTCCGTGCAGGTGCCCCTGAAAAGATACTCTGAATCTCTTCTCTGAGCCCTTGCACTTTTAATGAACCATCTCGTTGTGAGCCCTCAGCATTGTGCCTTTTGGTGGTGACTTGATCATTAATTTCTTTTTGGGGTTCAAAGAAATGTAATTAAATGCTGTATCACTGTTACAGGAGCTAAGTAAGTTTTGTGTGTAAATACTTGCTCAGCTCTTTGCAATATCATGGAAATTGTGACAATTTCTATTTACATTAATACAAGTTTAATTTCATTTTGGGGGGTGATTTAAATGCTTCTAAGAGGTGAAGCTCTGTGCAGGTGCCCCTGAAAAGATACTCTGAATCTCTTCTCTGAGCCCTTGCACTTTTAATGAACCATCTCGTTGTGAGCCCTCAGCATTGTGCCTTTTTGTGGTGACTTGATCATTAATTTCTTTTTGGGGTTCAAAGAAATGTAATTAAATGCTGTATCACTGTTACAGGAGCTAAGTAAGTTTTGTGTGTAAATACTTGCTCAGAGGACAGTCCTCTGTCCTCTTTGCAATATCATGGAAATTGTGACAATTTCTATTTACATTAATAAAAGTTTATTTCATTTCTGGGCGGTTTTTAAGATCTTCTAAGAGGTGAAGCTCCGTGCAGGTGCCCCTGAAAAGATGCTCTGCGTCTCGTCTCTGAGAAGAGACACTCTGTGCACTTGTAATGAACCATCTCATTGTGAGCCCCCCGCATCTCCCCGTGCGCCTTTTGGTGACGTGGCTGAGAATTTTAATGCGTCCGAGTTCTCATTCGGCACGGCCCCCGCGCTGCTCGCGGGAGGGCCTTTAGAAATGGGATTAGCTTCCAGAGGAATGCATTAGCCATGGCCCAGAAGTGGGCAAAGCTCTAACCAGCCTGATAGATTGCTCCACGCTCCAAATCCTCCTAAGCACCCCCTCCCTCCCCGCATTGACAGCTCCCCATTGAGCGCTCGCGGCATTAGCGTGTTCGGGAGCCGGGGCTGTTTTGTAGGAGCCCGGGGTTGATCTCAATTTCGCTTTCTGAAATTAATTCGACGCTGCTTTACATGTTAATCCGCAGAGGATTGATTTGGGGAAGGTCAGAGCGGTGCAGCCTCAGAAAAATGGGAGAAAAGCTCCACTTAAAGCAGCTCATTTCGGTTCCCAGCCATTGGGCAGAGCTGCCTTTTCTTTGTGGCGCTGGGCCAGCTGGAGGGGACTGGGTGCTCTGACAGAATACATCAAATGGTGGCGTTTGATGGGATCTGCAAGGAAGTCGAGCTAATTAAATTTACCTTCATTAACCAATCGCAGCTTGCAAATGGCCCAGCTCTGCTTTGGGAACCTGCAGGGTGGCAAGGAAAAATTACTGCCTCTCTTTAAGGCGCTGACTGAAGTGAGCGGTGCGAGCAGTCAGGAACACGGCGTAATTTGATTTTTTTTTTTTTCTTTTTTTTCTCTTACTTGTAGAGTTTTCAGCGTTGCTAAAACAAAATAAATGCCCATGGAAAAAACCTGCCATCGTGGGATGTGCTGGTGTTGGATCGTTTTGGATAAATCGCGTGTTTTATTTGGATCTACACAAAAGGGCAGGAGACTTCAGTGGGGAAATGTTATAGTGAGAGCGGGATAAGGACATCTCATAAAAAAAAGTATGGCAGATATTGAGAAAGTGTCACTGAGCTGCAGCTGCACCTTGCTGAAATGATTCTTTTAATTTGAAAACAAACCTCTGACGGTTTGGTAATAGCTTTTGATATTTAGCAGCACGGTGTATTTGTAGGATTTCCAAAAGTCAAGCATAAAAATGAATTTTTTTTTACTGTGTGGACTAACTTAAAATATATACTGTCTACTTCATATTAAAATGCAAGAGAAATTTTAATTATAATCCACTTTTTACTTGTAGATTCATTCAACCATCACAATTAAAAATACCAGGAAATTAAACATTTTACAGCTATTTCTACTGTAGCTTTCATGAGTACAATATGCACATAACGATTTTACAACAATAAAAAATTTGGATTCACATTTGGATTGCCAGAGTTCAAACTCTTTCAGGTAGAATTTGTCCCCCAAAGCCTATAAATGTCTACATTGGACTGCCCTGCTCCCTGAAAGAGTAGTGAAGTCTTTTATGGAGTTCAGATGTGCTCTAATTTTGGAGGTTTTCCTTTCAGGAAGCTTGCCTTATGTAGATAGAACCTTATGAATCCAACTCTATATATCTATAATTTGAATATTTCATTTAAATGTTGGTGTTGGAGCTGTCAGGAACAAACGTGTTGTCCATATTCACCTGCAATTATTCGGTCTGAGTCTAATAATAGCTTAGTATTAAGAGAAAAGAAGAAATGAGATTTTAAAATTATTTTAGTTTGTGATCTTTTGTGGCTCTGCTGGCAGGGAACAGGGACAGGAGGAGAGGGAACGGCCTCAGGCTGGGCCAGGGCAGCTCAGGGTGGCACCAGGAGCAATTTCCCCATGGAAAGGGAGCTCAGGGATTGGGAAAAGCTGCCCAGGGAGGTTTGCAGTGCCCATCCCTGCAGGTGGCACCTGGAGGTGGCACTCAGAGCTCTGGGTGGGGACAAGGTGGGGCTGCCTGGGCTGGGAGGGATTTTCCAGCCTGGATGATTTGGTGACTGAGCCTTAAGAAAACCAAAATGTTTTGAAGAGAAATTAAGAATAGTTTAGAGAGGTAATTTGTGCATTGTGGCAGTTTAGAGCTGTCATGGTTCGTGTGCTTAAGTCAGCTACAGCAGACAAAAAAAGGCAGAATTTGTCATGAGACCATCAATTCTTGAACTTCTCAGCCCCCTGAATTTCTTCTTGAACCCCTTGGTTCTGTTCCCCTTCCCGTTTCTAGGTCATGGCTCCTGGCACCCTGGCAATTTCAGGGTGCTAAATTTTAGGGTTCTAAAGTTCTTTTTTGTTGAATGTTGGGCAGCTTTTTCTCACCTCTCGATTCGTTGTCTTCAGCCCTTTTTGTTTTGCAACTTTAAGTCTCTTTAGGTGTGCTCACAATGGAATAAAACAACTCTGCTTTTTATAATAATGGCGAGTTATCGTCAGAAAAAGTGCTTTTATGTGGAGCAGCCTGGGAGAATGGAAAGTGTCCCTGCCCATGGAACTGGATGAGCTTTAAAGTCCCTTCCAACCCAACCCCTTCAGGGATCCTGGGACTGTCAGTGTGAGAGGAACCAGCTTCAAAGGAGACATGAGGGATTTATAATGAGCATTGTGTGCACATAAAGTTTACCTTTTCCGATGACAGAGTATATAAAAACATAAAAGTTGCTCCTTATATGCAATAAAATCGCTGCACAGATGAGTTCATGGGAAAGAAATCCATCGAGGGCCGTTAGGTGGAAAGACACTGCCTTTGATGTAGGAAGGAATTAAAATTTCTGCCTTCAGAAGGAATGAACCTTTCAGCAGTCAGACCAGAACCCGAGCCTTTAACCACGGCGTTGCCACTGGGCAGCGAGATTTAGTAGGGAAATTTTCCCTCTGAGTTTTCTTCTGTTGTGGTTTTTTTCACAATGGATTATTTAAAGAAAAAAAAAAAAAAAAAAAACAAACCTCCCTGAATTTTAGAGAGAGAATTTTGACACCCAGGGATATGCACTGATTTTTGCTCACAGGCTGTGAAGAGCTGCTGGTTTTGATTTGGTTTTGTCACCTCTTCTGGTAAAAATTAATTGATGAACTGAGGTTGTGATTATTATTTAAGTATTATTTAATTATTATTTATTCTGACAGTGAAGAGTGATGTATGAGCCAAGTGCAGCAGGATGCTCCAACACAGGCCATGCTCTGGAGTGCCACAGTTTGATCTGGAATGCTTTTTTGGAATAAAAAGGCTTTTTTCAGTCCTCTCTGCGAGCTCTGGGCTGTATTTTTGACATCTGCCACTCTGGCCAGGGTGTGAATTTTTCCCTTTTTTAGGGTTAGGATTAAATGAGTGAGATGGTATTTTTTGTTTGGACTTAGTCTTGTAAGTTGTGAGTTCTATAACACTTTAAGCTACTAGGCTAAAAATAGCTCCTAGTTTTTCTTTCAAGGGTAAGCTATCTAATTAAGAAAGTCTACTTAAATTATTTTTATTTTTAACCTAATAATTAACTACTTGTAGCCTACAATGCGAACTTTTCTATCTAATTACATCATATTATTTAGACCATGAAGAAAACGATAGAAAACAAAACCTCTGCCCCAAAAATTTCTATTTTACTTTATATATATTATTCTAAAATCTTTAAGTTCACATTTTCTACTATATAATATATACTTTTATTTAAATGATACATCCATAATTCTAGTTCGATCATTTAATTTTAAAAGCCTTCTCCAAGGCCTCAAGTGAAATGCTGTGTTCTACTAAAAATCAATACCTAACAACACAAAAAAATCTAAAATTCTCCATAACCAAAGTTCCAACAGGTGTGTTTCAGGGAATTTGAAGCCTACTGTGCCACATAATTATGCCCCAAACTGAAAGATTCAGGATGCAGCTTTTCCTTCCCCCTTTTCTCCCTTGCAGAAAAGGTGGAGAGGAGGAGTCGTAACAAATACAATTTCCTAAAACTGGTGCAAAGTGGAAAGGGTAAATGGAAGTTCCTCCTTAAAAGGTGATTTATGTGCAGTCTTAAACCGCAGTTACTCAGGGTTCAGTTATAATTATTGTATTCTGAGGAGGTTTATGAAGAAACCCAGGTAAAAATATTCCTTGCTCTGGAGTTTGCTTTGGGATAGGAATGGGAGAGAGAGCAGCTTCTTAATCCAGAGGAAAACCTTTACTGAAAGGTGAATATTGGGATTATTTTGGGTGCCCTCTAAAAACGCTGATCCCTGAGGGAGGCATCTTTAATCTCAGTTTAGGCTGAATATTGGGTCATCTTCCTGAAGAAAAAATCATCTTGGAATGAAAAAAATTAAATAATAATTAAGTGAGGATGTATATGATGAACTCAGTCCCATAAAACATGTGCAGTTTACATTTCTTGTCCATGTGCCCAAGTATTTGTTTCTGGTGGTATTTGCTGTGTAGTGGAACACTTGTAAAGACGTCTTTTCTTGGGCACTTCATGAAAAATTTCTTTTATGTTCTGATTTTCACTTCTTTTTAAAGTAGGCAAATACCTTTTGCCCTCGCTCAGATTTTTCTAACAGAGTACCTTGAAGTTAAAACTTCATACAAGATGTAACCAAAGGCAGGAGGTGGGAGGGGAGAGAAGTACAAGGACTGAATTGTTTTAAAAATGCATTTTTTAGCTGAGGGAAATGATTGTTTCCATTCATCACAGCCTTTTCACATTTTTTTGTCATATCTGATTGATAGTGTCTAGAACAGAGGGGTGCACTCGAGCACTTTGCATAGGTAATTATTTCTGTATGTGGTTATTTCTAATTGCTGCTTAATTAGAAATGGAGGAATAGGGAGTAGGGAAGTGATTATCAGGAGCAGGGCAGGGATTGTCCCTCTGTGCTGGCACTGAGAGGCCCCTCCAGGGCTGGGTCCAGCTCTGGCTCCTGCAGGAGAGACCTGGAGGGGCTGGAGCGTGTCCAGGGCAGGGAACGGAGCTGGGAAGGGGCTGGAGAATTCCTGAGGAGCTGGGAAGGGGCTGGAGAATNCAGGAGCAATTTCCCCATGGAAAGGGAGCTCAGGGATTGGGAAAAGCTGCCCAGGGAGGTTTGCAGTGCCCATCCCTGCAGGTGGCACCTGGAGGTGGCACTCAGAGCTCTGGGTGGGGACAAGGTGGGACTGCCTGGGCTGGGAGGGCTTTTCCAGCCTCGGGGATCTGTGGGATAAGAGCCAACAGGGGTGTGGATATTTTAAAATATTAGTAATGATTCTGTGATCTCCATGTGCTTCAGCTCTCAGCAACCGAGCTGAGGCAGGTGCTGCCACTGCTCTTCCAACATGCTTCGTGCCAGGTGTTCAGGGAGCCCCTCTCAGGTGGGACAGTCATGGTCACCTGCAGGAGTGGCAGCAGAGGGGACAGGAATTTATCCCCAGTGCTGGACACTGCACTGTTGACACTGAGGGGGAGTGTTTTGTATTTCATTTGTGTTTTACCGGGTAACCAGTGCTGTTTGTACACGTGGAATGTCCCTTTTGAATATTGCAAAGCTGTTCTGCTGAACGCATCCCAAAGGTTTAGAAGCAAAATATCAAATCAGTTCTAGTAACCTGAGCTTTTTTCCACAAAACCTCCTCCGACTTCAGCTTTTGTTGTGAAATTTTTCTTTCGGGAGCCTGATAGCCGAATAATATTTATTGACTTTCCAAAGCCCTGAGAACAGAATTATATTTTAGCCCGCCTAATAAGATAATTCTTGCCGAATTATTCACTAATAATTTTGATTCTCAGTCCTCCCCCGCGACTCTCAGCTCTGCTCACACGCTCCCCAGCTGCGTTATCTACCCCCAGTGCAGAAAATTAAGTCAATGTAAGAGTATACTCTGTTTTTTAAGGAGAGGTCACGAATAACCTCCCTCCCCTTGGTAGCCACCAGCGCTCTCATTACGCTTCATTTGTGCGCCGGGAGGACTTGGGGGGAGCCAGCTGGGCCCCCCGTCTGCTCTCATCAAGAGTTAATTTCTGCAGGAGGTGCTGCCGGCATGAACAAGTGCAGGAGGTTCTCTGGTGGTCCTGCCAAACAACGAGAGCTCTTAATTAGCAGCGATGTTCAATCAGGCTCCTTAACGCGCCGCGGCGCCGAGCGGGTCATGTTCCTTCAGCGGCGCCCCGGCGCCCGGCCCAAATATTGGGTTGGTTTTTTTTTTTCAACGCAGCCTGGCTTTTCCAGAGGCAGGGAAAGTGAGGTGTGAGCTGTGCTGGAGAGCTGTCAGAAGCGCGGGGAAATCTGATTTTTTGTGCAGGCTGTGGTGTTTAGAAAGGAAGGCGCTTTGGTCGCGATGCTGGGATATGAAAATGCGTCGGCCTCGTGTGGGATGGGAGGGGTTGTTCTGGGCTCCAGTCGTTTTGTAGATTTTTTTTTTTTTGGCTACAAAAACAAAAGCAGAGGTTTTGCAGTCCATCTCCTTGCCGTGGTATTTAGATGTTCATGTTGATGATGTACCAGGCACAACTCTATATTTTTGGAGGGCAGTTTTTGGAGCTGCCATGAAGGCCTTGAGTTGTAACACAGAGCTCAGGATGCCAAGTGCAAGCTGAGGAATCCCTTTAAAAGTGACTGATTATTATATATAAATTACATTTGAATTGCTGTATATAATTACAGGTTCTTGAAGTATTTTGCAGGTTGAGGATAAATGGCAGGTGCAAAGCCCAAAATAAAGAGCTTATTGCTGCATGGCCAACTCTGAGAGGGCCATTGAATTGGTGAAAGTTTTGAAAACAAGGCACAGCAAATGCCAGAATATCAGAAATGACAATTTCAAGAAAACTGATCCACTTGATCCAGTGAAACTGCATATTCACCCTTCTCAGTGGCAACCAGGAATTGAAATAAGAATAAATAAAACAAGCAAACAAAGTTAGGCCCAAGCCAGATCCCGAATGTTCCCAATCTTTTATGTTCATTATTTACATTTATATTTAATTTATATTGATTATTCCAGTTGATGATCCTTCCTCTGAAGGATTTTGATTCATTACTGGAGGTAGCATTCATATTTTTTTTTGTTCATTCATTTATTTTCCATCTTAGTGTTTAAAAACTGAAAACTGACACGTGATTGATGAACGCTCATGGCCAGTAAAAAAGGGGAAAAAAAAGCTGAAAAAACCCTTAAGGTGCCAGTTTTACATTGAAAAGTATCTCATTTCTACCGTCTAAATACTTAATTTTTATTTGAAATCTGTTTGGAATCATGAATATGGGAAGACAGTTTTGTTTGTTTGTTTTGTCTTTCTGGGAAGTCTCTTTGAGAAGACTCTTTGATTTGAAAGTATGAATGGTTGCTGTTTATTGTAGAGGTGTTTTTTAGGTTTTATTTTTTAACTTAAAGCCTTGGGCGTTTAGGACACCTGTCTAAATAAGTGATCATACAGCTATTTTATAAGTATTTTAAATTAAGAAAATGAAATTTTCATGTATCTCCGGTGCAGATAGTTGCATGTGAACAATCTAAATCTTCACTGGATCAGGAATAACTATTTTAAAAATGGGATCCATCAAAATGAAGTGAAATTTTAATCTGGGCAGAAGAGTTGTAGGAAGAAAAGAGTTGATTGCCTCAAGCCCCTTTTATTAGAACTTTTCCTTGGTGGGAAAAACCTGTCTCAAAGTGGTTTTTTCTACTGGAGATGTGTAGAGGAAGAAGAATTTATTTCATACAGTCTTTTTTCATCTAATTAATCTGTTGAAAGCAGGGCTTTTAATGAATCACCAAAAGCAGGAATGAGTTCTATAAATAAATTATTATTTGAATGTAAAAAATGTGATTTGAGTTTTAATTTTGTAGGTAGGATTGAATCCACGGCATTTGTCTATTTATTTCATCACAGGATTTAAGAAAAATCACAGGATTTTTCTTCTCACTTTTTTATGATTTGTGTGAATAAGTAGATTTAAAGCAGACCAGGACACGTTACTCAGGATTTCTTCTTTAACAAAATTTGTAGATCCTTGTGCCCTTAAAATTGTCGTTTTGTCTAATTGTACATCTTGATAAATTCAGATTCTGAAAGACGAGGTGTAGGTGGAAATGAAAAAAAAATAATTTCACTGCTGGACTAAGAAACTTTAAATCTTTAAATTTCAGCTCTACCTGTTCATTTTCTTCATTCTCTTTTCCTAATTGTCGCTGTAGGCCAGGACGTGTGGGACAATTAGAATAGGATAATAATTCCTTGTAAAACAGAGGATTGCAGCTGCCAAGCCTAAAAACTGGAATTTGGATTTAGTGGGATGTGGCAGGAAAAAAAAGAAGGCAAATGTTGTGTTGATCAACTTCTTACCAAAAAAAGGGAAGGAGGAGGAAAAGAATAATCAGTAAGGTGCCTCTTATGATATAGGATAAAAATATATTAAATCTATTAATGTATTTAATTAATTATAATAAAATATATTAAATTTGCATTGTAATATTTTGTGACTGGACCTGTGTTAGGGTTTTGACCACTTTTGGCCTCAAGGTCTTGGAAAGTCTTTTTAAGCTTTGAAGTCTTTCAGAAAAAGTTACTCCTTGTTGGGGTAATACGTACCTTTAAAAAGTCAGGTGCAAATGTCTTGATTTATTCTCTGAAATAAAGTGAGATTCTGCATTTTTTTAAAAGAATGAGAATATGCCTTAAATGTAACTGGAGCCAGGCAAGAGTTCAGCGTGGAACATGCCCATTGCCATCACTAAATGCAAACACAAAGCAATTTTAGAGAGGCAGAAAGGAGCTGCACAGTTGGCGTTTAGCCAGGAACGTGGCATCCTTGCCCTGTAATACCAGCCATCAATTATTTCATCGAATAAAAATAGAATAATCTGTGTATTGCCAAGCTCTTAACAGGCTTCAAAGGATATTTACACTGTACCATGACCACGAGTCAAAAATCATTAAAACTTCAAGGCCTAAATGTATCTTAGAGCAATGCACAGAGATAAATTCTCCGTTAAATTCTCGCTGTAATTTCCCAGACTGGAGGGAGATTTAAGCGTTTTTTGCAGTGGCTGCACGTGTTTTTTTCATCAGCACACTGGGGCTGGGTTGTGTGTCTTGGAATGCACTTGAAATATCTTGGGTGGTTGCAGATGGCCTCGGTCTCATTTGCATCACTACAGGCAGAAGAAATCAAAATAATTCTTTGAAACTTGATTTGGTTTTAAAAAGGAGAAAGCACAGTGGAAGTTCCCTGCTCGGATTTTTTCAGCTTGAAGGAAGTGATTGAATATTTAATTACCAACTCCCATTTAAGGATGGGAAGGCACAGCAAAGCCAATAATTTATTTTGTACCTTTATATCATTAAATGTATATTTTGGCCTATATATCATTAAATGTATATTTTAGCTTAAGGTGCTTTGCTGGAATCAATCTTGGATCTGAGGTCTGGGTGTTGTGTGGGCATCACCTCCAGGAGTCCAAGAACCTCCAGAGATTTCCTGTGTCACTTCCCTTGGATTCTGGGGGGAGCAAATTCTGTCATTTTATGCCAGTGTTGCATGAGCAGTGAAATATTAGATGGCCATGGGTGAAAAATGAAATTCTTGGTGACAGAAGCCTAGAACAGAGGCCTAGACTTTGTAATTTGTGATTTTGTTGTGGCAGCACTTTCCATGTGGAGCAGGAGATGAGTTTGTGGATCGGCACTTGCTGCCTGTGGTTGTGGGAGAATGAGAGGTTTCCATAAAACCTCTTCCTATAATAATTTTCCTTGATTTGTTCCTCTGGCACCTCAGTGTTTTCACCCCCAGCCCCTGGGAGTGGGATAAAGTGGTTGGTACAATTCAATCTCAGATCATCCTGCTGTTTTCCATGGCTTTTAGAAATATTTGTTGCTGATCAGTGTCATTTGTGGGATTAGTGATGCCTTAAGTTTGAGCTTTTCTATTTTTCAGATTCTGTGCTGGCTTAATGTGCAGTTCTGGGTTTCATATTCAGGGTTGCTGAGCTCTCTGCACAGAGCAGGGACACAAAACAATTCCTTTGCAGCTGGGACCAAGGACAAATCTGAGGCCCAAGAGTGGAAACAGCAGTGAAGGAAGAGAGGGAACAAGGAGGATGGAGCTTCATCAGCTGGAGCTGGAATTGGACAATGAACTCCAATCTGCTGATGGACCCAAACCTATCCAAGTGTGACAGTGCCCTATAAAATGGCCTCCCCCCTCATGACCGGCGGCCATTTTGTGCCCATTTGTGGGTTTGACTTGGGTGCAGCCCCAAGGGGTTTCTGCACTGCCCAAGCTGGATCCTTTCAATAAATCACTTTTATCCTTTTATTCTACCCAGTCTCTGTTTCCAGGTCAGGCATCATTAGAAATCAGAATAATAATTTGAGGACCTAATTGGTCTCCAAGAAAGCTGGAGAGAGACAGTTTGAAAACAGTGGAGTGACAGGACACAGGGAATGGCTTTGAAGTGATGGAGGGCAGAGCTAGGTGGGAATTAGGACAGGAATTGTTCCCTGGCAGGGTGGGAAGGGCTGGGATGGAATTCCCAGAGCAGCTGTGGCTGCCCCTGGATCCCTGGCAGTGCCCAAGGCCAGGTTGGACACTGGGGCTGGGACACCCTGGGACAGTGGGAGGTGTCCCTGCCATGGCAGGGGTGGCACTGGATGGGATTTAAGGTCTCTTCCAATCAAACCATTCCATAAATCCATGATTTTTTTATGCTTTTATGGCATTGTCCCAGTTTAGATTTTGAAGTGCTTTTCCAATGGTTGTCATTCAGCTTTCCAAGATCTGTTAAGAACACAGTACATAAATAGAAATGAAAAGTTTCCTCACACTAACAGGGATGAAGAAAACCTCCAAAACGATGATTTTTGTTTTGGATCCTCCAAAGGCACACAAGAAAAATTGTCTGTGGGAAGATCTCCTTCCGTCAAACGGCTGAACAGCGAAAAGTGACTTTTAAAATCAAACAAATTTTATCTGGGAGTAGCAGATTGAAACCAGAGGTCGAACCATTCCTTGCATGCAGGCTTGAATCATGGAATCCCAGAATCCCAGAATGATTTGGGCTGGAAGGGACCCTAAAGGTCACCCAGTGCCACCCCTGCCATGGCAGGGACACCTCCCACTGTCCCAGGCTGCTCCTGGCCCCAGTGTCCAGCCTGGCCTTGGGCACTGCCAGGGATCCAGGGGCAGATTCCAAACTCCTAAAAAAGAGCAACTTGGACCCAAATTTTTTGTATTATTCCCTCCTACTTTGAGTGACATTTTTCTAATCAAGTGCAAACTGGTAGCAATATCCTATTCAGCTTCCTGTTTTTTGGTTTTTTTGGGTTTTTTTATTCAAATAATCACTATATATATATATATTTATTATTTTCTCTGCTTATATAAGTGATGTCTAACTCTGTCCTGGTGGGATAATCCCATCCCCAGCCCCAGCCCTGGGATTCAGGAATGCTCTGCCAGGACCGCAGAGCTTGTGCAGCAGCAGAAATTTAATCCCAGTTTTTCTGGGAAAGGGGCAGCCCTGGAACAGCTGCATTTCATGAGGCCTCATGGCAAAGTGCCTCCAGATAATGTTTTCACTGAGCTGCAAGACACCAAATCCATTCAAATAAAGTCCAAGGATGTTGGTCAGCCATGCAGGAAATTTGTAATACTGCAATATTATAATTAACTTGTTTCAAGTCCTGCAGTTTGCAGTGTTAAACTGAATTATCAAATTTTTTTCTTCACTAGTAAAGGCTTGTGGGATTTTATTGATGTAGGAGTGACTTCATTTTGACTGCAAATATTTATTTAGTTAATTTTTTTAAAGAGTTAATTTTTGTGTGTTCAGTATTACAAGCACCACTTGGACTTGGACAGTCCTCTCAATATCTGTTCTACCTGGAAAGAAAATATATTTGCTTAATGAACAGGGAAGGAAAGCATTTTTCTGCTGTCACATCTTATATTTTATGATCTCCTTTCTCAAATTCAGTCATGTTTTCTTTCTGGAAGTATCCTAAAAGCTAATGAATACAAGGAAATTCAATTAGAGGAACTCTTCAATAACAAAAATAAATGTTCATGTCCAAGGGAGAGATAGAATGTGATAAATAATCCAAGATGTATTTTATGCTAACTTCCAGGAAATTTTTTTGACAGTAGGGTTTAAAAATAGCATTTCAGATTGAGAACTTGACAATGCATTTCATGATTTTGGAAGCGACCTTGCTTTACGTGATACTGGAATCTAATAACATAAATTGAAGTATTATATATAAGTTGGAACAATAATAAATTGGAATAATAATATTATATATAAGTTGGAATACTATATTGGAATATAAGTTTTACCCCTTGGAATATGAAATTTGAGGGAAGGTTTTTGTTTTTTTTTTACTAAAAAGATTCTATAGCAGCTTTTAACAATGGATGGTCAAATACATAATTTATTTAAAAATAGAAATACACTAATAGGTGGTAAGCAAACGCAAGTTGACAATATCCAACCATTCAGTTGCTGCATTAAATGTGAAGGTTTTGGTGATTTAAAAAAATTCTATTTTTGTCTTTTGTTGTTGCTAAAGCACTGAGGATCTCCAGGTAGTGACAGCCTGTAAATGTGTGGGTTTCCAGGGTGAGAGTTCCACTCTTTTGTTGCACTTGGCTTGTGCCACTTGGAGTCTCAGCTTTCAGCATCTGCAGAAGGAAAAACCCCAGTGGAGAGGGAGGTTCTCACATTGGCAGGGGTTTAATTGATGCTGCCTGTGCTTGATTTGGGGCTGGATGTGCCAATTCTTGCTGCCTGAGAGGAGCTGGTGTGGGAAGGATTCGGAGTGGAGCCTTCAGTGTCTCACTTTTGTGATCGGAACTTGTTCATGGTCATGACTCATGGACTGGGTGATGGTAAATTCATTTCTTGGTCTTGAAAATCAGTTCTTGGTGTCTGTTCCGTGTGCAGAGGAGGGAACAGGGTGGGGAAATGATGCCTGGAAAGGCTGACCTGGAAACAGAGACTGGATAGAATAAAAGGATAAAAGGGATTTATGGAAAGGATCCAGCTTGGGCAGTGCAGGAACCCCTTGGGGCTGCACCCAAGTCAAACCCACAAATGGGCACAAAATGGGGGACACACTGGGAGTCCTTGTGGGGCTGTGTGACCCTCAAATTGCACCAGGGGAGGCTCAGGGTGGAGATTGGCAAAGAAAATTTCCCTGGCAGAGTGGTCAGGCCTTGGGATGAGCTGCCCAGGGAGGTTTGGAGTGCCTGGAATTGTCCCAGAGGAGTCTGGATGTGGCCCTTGGGGACAGGGTTTGGGTGGTGCTGGTGGCACTGGATGATCCTGAGGGGCTCTCCCAGCCTTGATCATTCTGGGATTCTGCCAGTATTTTGTGTGCAGGGGAGAACGGTTTCTCCTGAGGGATGGACTGCAAAGACAAAAGATCTGCTGTGTGATTGTTGTGTTTCACCTGTTCTTGGCCTTTGAATTCCTTTTGTTGCATCATTTGAGCCACCCCAGTGGTGCCAGCAGGAGTCACACAGACACAAGATGAAGGTGCCTGACCCAGGGTTTACGAATTGTGAATGAGAAAAAGACCCCCAGGGGCAGCGTGACTTTGGATGTTGGATACAATGATAAAAAAGGAGCACAAGGAGTTTTTATTTGCTGCAATGGAGAGGTTATCCCATAAAACAAGGGTGATAGGAAAATCAATTTTACAGGTTTATTCTGGATGGATAGGAGCACAGTGTTCTGTTGGGTTAGTCTGATCTTTCTGGTTGAAAAGTCAAAATTATTTATGGAGTACTTGTAGAAAAAGACATTTAAAAAAAATATGTGAAGGGAAAAGTATTTCCTCCCCTTTTTCCTTCTCAGTTGTGTTCAATGTTAAATATATTGTGCAAGGTGGAGGAGACAGACAGCTGCAAACAGTTGACATTTACAACTGCAACTTTATTAATTCTGCGAAGAGTTGCTTGTTGAAATTCTCTTAGTGGAGAAAAGGAAAGATGATCATTTTTTTCTTCATTGATCTTTCCCCTCCTAGCTGCTTAACTCCTCCGTGTCACAGCTGAAGGGTTTAAATGCCATTCTTAAATCTAAAATCTGAAATCTGAGATCTCTTCCTAGGCCAGGCTGCTGAGGCTTCAGGTCTGCCGCAGCTTCAGTCATTTCCATGAATAATTTGGGTGACAGAATTGGCAGAAGATTTCCTTATCAAAACCTCCTCTCTGTCAGGAGAATCCATAAGGTTGTAAAAAGGTGTTCAGTCAAAGTGTGACCTCAAATAATCAGATGCAAATCATCAAATGGAGAGAGAGTGGTTGAATATCAATTTTCATGAGAGGTTCTGGGAATCTGAGTGAGAAATTCAATGTAGGTTAAAAACAAATTCTTGTTGTAACGAAGGAGGTGAGGGCTGGCACTGAAATTCATACAAAAGTGCTTAAAAATGTGCTAAAAACATCAAGGTAATCCTTCCAGTTCTGCTCAGCACTGGGAGGGTTTAACTGGAGTTATTGGCCCAGTTTCCAGCACGAGGCTTCAGAAAATGTGGATTTGCTGGGCACGGTACAAAGCAGGGAAATGGAATGGTTCAGGGGTAGCAAACATGATTCCTCACATGGCCAGAGTGGCACAGCAAAGAATTTGGTTTATTTCACCACAAGAGCACAAGAACAGAGTAAAGAAACTTTTACCCAGGTAAAGGGAGAAAATGAATGAGCATCTCCTCATTTTCAGTGGGTGCAGGACAACATTTCCACCCAGAAACGCAGGGATTTTCCCTTTAAAAGTTGCCAAAAAAAGGGATTTTGCTGAAGTGAGCTGTTGTTTTTGCATCATTGGGAGCTTTCACGAGTGGGGTAGAGGATCCTTCCCACACTCTGTGGCTCTGGTGTAAAATTGTGTCAGACTGAGGCTGTCCCTTCAGAACCAACTTGATTTTGGAGTAGAATTTCAGTTTTCTCCGTGCAGCTGGGGCTTATTTTGTCATGGATGCAAATCCATGGGAGATGCTGGAGGCGTGGATTTTTTACTTCACACAAATGTGAATAGCTGCTGATTTTTCTTTCATTCTACGTATTTATTCCTTTTATTAATTTCTGTTTTCCCAGCAGTTTTGTGTTCTGTGTCTGTAACTTCCCATTTAAGTCATTCCTCCACCTTTTTCTCCTTCTCCAGCCAAAGGAATTCTTTGCTACGTAAAACCTCACTTTTGCTTGATAAAACCTCACTTTTGCTTGATAAAACCTCACTTTTGCATTTTAAATTAAACATCACCTCACAACACCCATTTTTTTAGAAATGTTTTGGCAGAGCTGAATGAGAAAGTTTCTTTTCTAAGCCTGTATTTACCTTTTGCTTTACAGCTGAGTAATGCACCAAAAAAAAAAAAAGTGAAGGAGGACCTAGAGATCTGCCAGGTGGTTCAGAAATTAATTTCTCATTTTAATTATTACTCCACGAGTATTGATTCCCCTTTTTCCTGTTCCTTCATCCCTTGGGAATTATCTCTCTCCTTGTTCCTCATTGGCTCCTTCAGGCCCTGCAAGGTCACCCCAAAGTTTCTCCTCTCCAGGCTGAACAATCCCAATTTTTTCAGCCTTTCCTAAACCTAAAAATGGCTTCTAGTGGTAGAGAATTAGAGTTTGATGTGCTTTTAATCAGTATTTGGAAGCAATTCCTGGGTTTGGTGAGGTAATGCAAGAATCAAAGGCTTTTTTTTTTTCTCTTATGCTCTTTGGGATATCCAGATTTCATCCTTGACTGCACCCAGATGTCATTGAACAGAAAAGGGACGAGATGCCAAAATCCAAGATAAATTTACCTTCCAACCCAAACCTTCTGTGATTCTGTGGTGACCCATCCACCACCTCTCAATACTGCATTTTGTGTTTGTACAATATTTCATTGTTTTATTTTATTTGTGCAACATGTTTTATTTTACACATTTTATTTGTACAAGATTTTATTTGTACAATATTTCACTGATTTATTATTGCTAACCTCTCAGAAGTAGGAACTCCCAGCTTTTCTTGCTTGTGAAGAATGTGAATTTAACAGCATGACCTTTTTTTGTTGAAGTTTATCTTCTTTTTCCCAGGGTTGGGATTAAATGAGTGAGATGGTGTTTCTTGCTCAGACTCAGATGTTTATTAGTTCTTATTTATATTTTAGTTTCATAAACCCTGAGTTCTGCAGCACTTCAAGCTCACAAACTAAAATTGGAGCTCTGTCTCTCTCTACAAGGCCTTTAAGTGTAAACTGTCCAATTAAGAAATGACACCTCAATTATTTCTACTTTTAACCCAATAACCAACC
>VXBU01007102.1:142029-155902 GCA_013400315.1 Bombycilla garrulus
GGTGTTCCACCTCTACTTTTTTTTTTTTATTAGAGGAGGATTAAAAACCTGATATTTTGTCTGTGGGAGTTTTTTATTTTTTTGATGAAATTCTGGGTTTATTGACACGGAAGGAACGGGGTTTTTCGATTGCTTTTGCACAGCAAAATGTTAATAATACTTTTTTTTTCATTTTTTTCACAAAGATTTCATGTATCACCATCCTTAATGGAAAAAAAAGTGAAATAATATTTCATGCAGGTGAAATAATTGTGCTTTAGCTGCCAATTTATGAGGCCACAATTGGGAAAAATTAGGAAGATTTGATTGAATGCCAAGTAATGTGTCCAATAACCACCTTCACGATGATGTTTGTACCATACACGTCCCAAAAATCAGAATATGCACCAGCATTTCGAACTTTTAGGACCTCCTCTGTGTGTTTTTCAATGAAATCTTGAGAGATGAGGATTTGGAAATTGAGGCTCACCTGCTGTTGACCAAGGGAAAATGAGGTAATGGAGAAATTTGCCTGAAATTTTCGTTAATTGTCTTTCACGTTCAATGCATTTTTTTCAGAAAGAGGGTTAAATAAGTGACAGGACCATGAGAAATGGCAGTGTGAAAATGTGCTGCCTTGTTTGAGTGCAGGAAAATTGTTGTGTGTGCCCTCAGAAAGAGGAGAATAATTCAAATTCTTTTTCAGTTAGCATTGGATGAAGAAAACTGGGAATTTGCTGCATCCTTTTGTTTACATGAGTCACCAGAACCTAAATTTTGAGCACAATGGATATTGCAGGCAGAAAATAAATTAAAGCAAACCATGGAAAAAAAAAATCAAATATTTTAGAGGGTTCTCCTAAGCATAAATTACTGCTGTGGTTTTAAATATTGATGAAACTTAATAAGATAAAAGAGAAATATTAATTTAAATAAGGAAAATAATTGTTATTACTGATTTTTTTAGGTCTTTCACAGATCTAAAAAGACCTTAACAAGGAATGGAATTGTTTTTGTTGTTGAAATGCTTTAATTTTTCCCACTCTGGGAAGGATCGTGGGAGGGCACCTCACAAAATTCTTATTTGTGCTGGTTTTAATTTCGGTGGTAAATCCAGTGGTGTCTGGGAGTAACCTCATCACTTCTCTGGTCAAACACGGCAACTGCTGAGCACCCTGCGTGATTTAAGGCAGGAAATGAAGTGATGTCTTCGTCAATTGCAGAGAAATTTTCATAAGGAAATGTAATTACCCAGACGAGAAACCGGCCAGAACATCACCCTGAAATCGCTGCCTGTGCAGAACGTTCTCAGCTGGCTTTTTTATCTGAGAGGGAGCTGAGGAATATTGGACCAATCCACCTCCTGCACGGGTTCTTTTGGAGATCCTCGTGTTTGTGATGCCTCTCGCTCTGAATTAGTGAAGCCAGTGCTGATTTGGAATCGATTTGCCATTTTGCTGGAATGTTCCTTGCTCTGCTGCGTGGGCTGGTTTGGGGGTTTGCCTCTGAAAGTGACCAAATTTGAGCGTTCTTAAAGCATCTTGGGAGCGTGGAATGGACTTTAAAATTCACCCAGGGCCACCCCTGCCACGGCCAGGGACACATCCCACTGTCCCAGGCTGCTCCAAACCCCATCAGCTAAATTCACTTTTTATTTACTGCAGTTCAATGCTTTACACAGCATCCAAGAGAACCCAGCTCCAACTTTTGATTCTGTGGAGGAAACCAGAAGAAAGAACAAACAACCCCAATGGTTCTGTCTCCTTTCCAAGCCATTCTCAAGGACAGTTTCTGATTGGCACAACCCAAATGAGACCATTCAGGCACAGATTCCCAGAATGGTTTGGACTGGAGGAACCTTAAAAATCATCCCAGTGCCACCCCTGTTTCCTAATGAAATCTGTTTCATTCCCTTTTGTGTTCACTTCTGGCTTCAGGTAGCTTTTTTGAGTCAAGAAAGGTTATGAATTGAAAAGATTGCTTACTAGATGGGAAAAAAAAAAGAAATAAATTGTTCAAAACAGGACAAGTTTTTGCTTTTCAAATTAAAGGTTGAACAAACTCCTAAAATCTCCTCACATCTCCCCTGGAAACGCCCTCCTTTACTGTAACTTTGTGGTCTTGATGATATTCACAGAGAAGCTGATTTACTGAATACAGAAGTTCTTTAAGTTTGCAGTTTTGGAACATGACCAGTGTGTCTGAACCCAGGTTTCAAATTTTACTGGCATTTTGTTGGCAAACTAATTTTTTGGAGTCCTTTCTTATTTGGGTATGTTTCCTGACACCCCTGCCTGTATGGTAGTGTGGTTTAAAATTCTCTTTTTCTTTCTCTTTTTCAAGAGGAGAAGCCTATAAACATGGACAAAGGACTAATTATAAAATATCAGGTATAAAAACACAGAGACAAGGAAATTACCAGCTGAAAAATGCAGTGAGCAGGGAAAAAATTTGAAGATTTTTGTGGCAGAGGCCCTGATTCTCCAAACAATTTCACCAGCAAGGCATGAACCATTCCCAAGCCATAATACAATAATTTAAATCAAGCATGGGTGGTAAGAAAGAGGTGATTTAGTCTTCCCTTCTCTCCCCTGGCATCTTTTGCTGTTTTTCCCTTTTGCCAGCAGCAGTTTTCATTTATGGGGAGCTTTGAGGCAGCTGCAGAACAGCTCAGGTGGCTTTGCCCTGCTCAGAGCCCTTCTCCATCCTGCATTTCCCCTGAAACGGAGTTTTTATTCTTGTTATTATTAATATTATTATAATAATAATTGATTTATTGATGATTAAATTTCAATAAATAAAAATTTTAAAATTAAAAATTAAATTGAAGTTTTAAATACTGATTATTAAAATTTTTATTAATTTTTCTAATCGTTATTTTTGCCCTGCTCAAGGATTTTACCCAGCCGGCCAAGGGATCTGTGAGCTCCTAACCCACGTCATTCCTTCAGGAGAATATTCCCTGCTGGAAATGTCCTGTCTGCTTCAGGACAATCTTCTTTTTGTAGCATTTCTTGAGGTAACAAGGAACCAGCTGTGCAAGGTTGCAGTGCTTTTTTAGCTTTCCCCGTGGCTGGGATATTGTAATCCCTTTAATGCTTTTTCTCACTGGTGCGGGACTTTGGCGTATCCGAGGAGTTCAAGGAGAATTTGACACTAAATGGCCCTTTCTGTGCTAACTTTGCTGTGGGGAAACCCACCAGAAAGTGAAAGGAGCGATGAATTTTTGCATTAGAACAGAAGAGTGCATTCATGTCACGGGGTATTCTGGTAAATGTTATTTTCTTGCTGGGTTTAGGCACAGTTTTAGGTGAGATTTCTGTCATTTAAATCAGCCTGAGCTGGATTAACAGCTGAGGTGTTCTCCTTGTCTCACCTGGGGGGGTCAATCTTCTGGGAGCACCTGGTTGTGTATAAAGTGCCTCATGGAAAGTGGAAGATGGAGAAATGTAAATATTTAGGCTGGTAAGAGAGTGTGAAAATGGCTTTAGGGTCCTGCCTGGGAAATGGGATTCCAGGGAGCACCACTGGGGCTAAATCACTGATTTAATAGTTACAGTGGCTAATTTCTGACTGATTCCAACCAAACCTAAATGTCTGCTGGAAGCACCAGAGATGCCAAGTTTCTGTAGGTTTTCTGGAGTCAAGAATCACTCAGGATCCCTGAGGGTTTCTAGTCCAACCTCCTTCTTTTAAGCAGGGTCAGCAATGAATTCTGACCAGCTTGATCGAGGCTTTTTCCAGTCAGATCTGGAAAAACTCCACATCCTATTGCAGTGTTCAGTTCTCCCCTCAGTTCAGTGTTACTCACAAACTGGATGGATGTCTGTGCCATTTCCTCCTTTCCTTCAGCTCTTATTAAAGATATTAAGACATTAAATAGGACAAGTCGTGGACAAACCCCTGAGGAACTGCCCTTGTATCCAGCCCACAGCTGCAGTACAAAGCAGTATTTTCAGTCCCAGAATCCAGGCACTTTCTGCTCAATGGCTTGACTTGGACACAGGGATGCTTGAAAGAACAGCTTGGAGATGTTTTCCTGTTGGATTAAAACCCAGCTCTACAGAGATGGGGCAAGTGAGAGGCGTTTTCAAAGATTTTATTCCACTCTCAGTCTCACAGATGGGTGAGACACAGAAGATGTTACAGCAGCATCTGTCAATCAGCAGCCAAACTATTTCCTGGTTATAATATATTAGAAATGTTTTCCAGCTATTAGCTTTTGCCACACAATGCTGTAATACTTCTCACACCAATCACTGTTGTTTTTACCCCAATATTTATTATTTTTGTGCTCTTGCTCCAGTGCATCTTTCCCAGTTCTGTCTCTCCCAAGTAGCTGCTCTGTTTGCACGGCATCTTTTGAACTTGTTTCCAGTTCCATTTGTGTCTCAGCAATGTCTGTTCTGTTCATCCCGTGGCCTTTGGAAGCCGGCACAGCTCATCTCAGAGTTTGCACACAGATGTACAGCACTGTGGGAGCTTTCTGTCAGGCTGGGAGAATCTTCAAATGCATTTCTCACATCTTCTCTCTTCATTTGGGACTACCCTGGTGTCCTTGACCGTGAGGATGGGAGACCTGGATGTGCCCTCAGCACTCTCAGATCCATCCCATCTGCTCTCACTGATTTCATTGAGCCAAGATTTCTCAAGAGATTTATGAGATCAATTCTTTTCTACTGTTGGTGTTTCCTCTTCTCCGTGAACTCAGTGTAAAGTCCTGGAAGACTTTGTTGGTGAACACCTGGGCAGAGAATTCCTTGAGTAGCTCAGCCTTAGGTGTATCCACTGTGCTTTAGCCTCGGTCAGCTGAGAGCCAACATTTTCTTTTGTTTAATTTTAATGCCAGTAGAAGTTCTTGTTGTTATTTTTCTTCCCAATCTCTGCTATAATTGAGCTTTCCATTCTCTGGACAATATTTCCACATTTTCCTTTGTAGTGTTCCTCCTTGCTCCCATTTTTTTGTACATTTTTTTACACTTTTGGATTCCCTTTCTAGCCAGAGCAGACTCAGTTCATATCCTTATTATCCTCAGGATTGTGACAGGGTTCTTTTGTGTGGGGGAGTTTGTAAAGACCAGATCTTTTGAGCTCCTTTGGCCTTCAGAGATGCCACTCATAAGATCCCATCTACCAGGTGCCTGGATAAACTAAACGCCGGGTTTGTTCATTTCCTCATTTCCTGATTTGATGGGTTTTACCAACCTGGTGTCACTCACAGAAACTGCAGCTTTGGGGTTGTTGCCTGGAAATGCTGACCTAGAAACAGAGACTGGGTAGAATAAAAGGCTAAAAGGAATTTATTGGAAGGATCCAGCTTGGGCAGTGCAGGAACCCCTTGGGGCTGCACCCAAGTCAAACCCACAAATGGGCACAAAATGGCCGCCGGTCATGAGGGGGGAGGCCATTTTATAGGGCACTGTCACACTTGGATAGGTTTGGGTCCATCAGCAGATTGGAGTTCATTGTCCAATTCCAGCTCCAGCTGATGAAGCTCCATCCTCCTTGTTCCCTCTCTTCCTTCACTGCTGTTTCCACTCTTGGGCCTCAAATTTGTCCTTGGTCCCAGCTGGAAAGGAATTGTTTTGTGTCCCTGCTCTGTGCAGAGAGCTCAGCAACCCTGAATATGAAACCCAGAACTGCACATTAAACCAGCACAGAGTCTGAAAAATATAAAAACTAAAACTTAAGTCATCAGGGTCAATAACAATGAGCACTTAATTTGTATTTGATAGAATCATAGAATGGTTTGGGTTGGAAGGGACATCAGAGATTGTCCAATTCCACCCCCAGCCATGGACAGGGACACCTTCCACTGTCCCAGCGTGTTCCAACCTGGCCTTGAGCACTTCCAGGGATCCAGGGGCAGCCACAGCTGCTCTGGGAATTCTTTCCAGGGCCTCCCCACCGTCACAGGGAGGGATTTTTTCCCAATATCTAATCCAAACCTATTCTCATTCATGGTGTCTTCTCCTCTAACTGTGACCCGCCAGCCGAAATAACTCTGGAATTCTTTGATTTGTCTAAAATTGAAAATGTTTAGGTTTGGGGTTTTTGTGTTGCTTTTACAATACTCTGTAAACAACCTATTTGAGAGATTTTCAGGCAAGGAACTTGAGGGGCAGGGACAAATCTGGCCATAACTCTTGTGCTCAGGTATTTTAACATCTGGAACGCACTGCTGGCTGTGGTAATGCCTCTGCAATACTGTAACACAGCAGGATGCTTTAATGAGAGTTTCAACCTTAAGCCCACAACATCAATGAAATTTATAGTTGTTAACATTATTCAAACCTAGTTTTGGGGGTTTCAGTTCCCATTTTATGTTCCTGTAGGATGAAAAGTCGTTGTGTTGGCGGGCCAGAGTCCTCCTTACACTTGGAATTTCTGTAAAATAATTAAATATTGTTTATTACTCCTGACAGCCCTCTCAGTATGCACTGCAGGGTGGGGAGGAGGGTATTTGTATAAAAAACTGAGTTAGAACCTCTCTCTTACTATTTCAGCTGCTTTAATATTCTTCAATGCCAGAAGTGCTTTGATCACATTCTGGAAAATACCACAAAAATTTTCAAAACAAGAGAAAAACTTACATAAAGTTCCAGTATCATCTTCTATGATCATATAGATGCCATCTGATATTCTTCCTGATGGGTAAATTTATCTTCAGACATTTGCTGTTTCCATAATCATCTATCTCATTGTGGTTTTTGGAATTAATACACAAAGCAAGATGGCTAAAGAGCAACAAAAAAAAGAAAAAAAAGAAAAAGGAAAAAAGAAAGAATGGAGAGAGTCTTGAAGGGAGAAATTTCGGGGTGGGGGGAAATGTGGTGAGCGCTGTGATTAAGCCACTCTGCAGAAAAACGAAATTGTTAAGTCTGCAACTGATTAAGTTGAAAGAAAAGAAGGGAAGTCAATATGTAAAAAAGTGCACGTACAGTTAATATTTCTGGTAAGGAAAATCCAAGTTGTTTCTCCCAGAAAAGAAAAAAAAAAACCCAACCAAACTAACAAGCACACACCATGTACAGTTGTGGGAGGGCAGGCAGGAGGCTGTGTGGAGATTTTTATTATCACTGGCTTCATGTTAATTCCAGCACAATCTCAGGAAGTAGTAAAAATCACTCTGTGTGTCTCTTGGTCTGTCAGTCTGGGAATTAACAACTTCCCCATGTTGTGTCCTTCAAAGAATTTCTTTGTGATCCTTCAAAGTCCAGCCTCAGTCTCTCCATGTAATAAGTTGTTACCTGCTGCCAAGTCCCCAAGAGCTGCCTCATCTGCTCTCCTAATTGTATCTCTTTGGTGTAGGAGCCTGTGTTTTGCATTCCTAATTGGCTTTTTTTTCCTGCTCTGTTTATTTTCCTCCCCTCATGGCAGAGCATGATTTTTTTTTTCACTATTTAAAAACAGATCCGTGAATGGAGAAGCAACAGAAATCAGTGTGTTCCAGCAAAGGCTGTAATCTCTTCCTAACTGTGTGTCCAAGTTTAAATCAGATTTTGATGCTGCAAAAGCATGGACTTGGTGTTGTAATCAGGCTGCTCCCAGAAGAGGGGGATGAAACCTCCTGAGCTTTGGGGGATTTTCCCCTGAGGAGCTGGAGGGTGTTCAGGGAAGGGAAGGGGCTGGAAAACAAATCTTGCGAGGATTCCTGAGGGAGCTGGGAAAGAGATTCATTCTGGAGAAAAGGAGGCTCAGGGGGACCTCACTGCTCTGCACAACTCCTGCCAGGAGGGCACTGAGGGGGGATCGGGCTCTGCTGCTGTGGCCCAAGGGAAAGGAGGAGAGGAAATGGCCTCAAATTGCACCAGGGGAGGCTCAGGGTGGAGATTGGCAAAGAAAATTTCCCTGGCAGAGCGGTCAGGCCTTGGGATGAGCTGCCCAGGGAGGTTTGGAGTCCCTGTGTGTGGGTGTGCTCAGGAGGAGTCTGGATGTGGCCCTTGGGGACGGGGTTTGGGTGATGCTGGGTGGCACTGTGGGATCCTGAGGGGCTCTTCCAGCCGTGGTGATTCTGGGATTTAGTGTCATGAGGTAAAATTTACTGCTGAAGGTGGTAGAGAGGTGGGCCTGGTCTCAGCTTGTGATCCACAGTGTCCAAAGGAGACAATTATCAGGGTGTGTTTCATGGACGGCGGCTGGCAAAGAGATTTTCTGGCTTTTGGCCTTTGATGACATCTCCATGACTCGGGAATAACGTGGGAAAACATTGTGGGCCTGGAGCAGCTCCTGCTGGTTTATGTCTCCCTACCCATGACAGGGAACTGATGATCTGCAAGGTCCCTTCCAACCCAAACCGTTCCAGCATTCTGTGATTTGTAGTTAGCAAAGGCATTTGTGATCCAGACTTTGCTTGGGCTTTCCATTAACTTCATCATCGTGAAAGCAGAATCACAGATTCACAGAATCACTGGGTTGGTAGAGACCTTCAAGATTCAGCCCATGCCCTCAACAAACACCTCAACAAAACCCTGGCACCCAGTGCCACATCCACTCTTGTTTTAAACACATCCAGGGACAGTGACTCCACCACCTGCCTGGGCAGCCATTCCGGTATTTTGTCACCCTTTCAGTAAAAAACCTTTTCCTAACATCCAATCTCAACTGAGTTAGGCATTTGAAATACTCTGGAATCTTTGGGTTTCTTGCATTTTCGTGCTGCCACAGCCCCAGGAGCTGCTCTGTCCCGTTTATCAGCGTGTGGAGCAGGGGCAGTGAACGTTTCCTCTTCCTCATCCTCACCCTGTCACCAGCACAAAGACATTTGTGGGACCCTCACAGCTCGTCCTTGCTGCTCATGCACTTCCTCAGTTGCAGAGCTTGAGGCAGCTCCCAAACCCATCTGAAATTCAGGGGAAATCATTGTGAATGGGACTTTTTTCTCTGATTTAGGCTGCCCTTACCCCCAGGACAAGATTGCTTTTATAGGAATGAACAGCACCGTGTTTGTGCCGGTGGGAGAAGCAGATTTGTGGGCTAGACATCACTTTTTGGGCTTACCTCACAGGCTACATCTTGAATATGTTTTATCTCTTAAACAACCCTTCCTGCAAACGTGAAATGGAGGAGGATCGTGGTACAGTTCAGATCTGTTTAAAAGTGGCTTGAACAAAGTAGGGTTTTTCTTCTTTTCTTTTTTTTTTTTTTTAAGTGTAGATGGGACTCATTTGGTGGTGTTAAAGTGCACTTTCTACGTATCCCCAGAGGAAAGTTAGTATTCTTTTAAGTGAAACTATTTTAAAAGCAGAACACAAGCCTAAAATAGGCCAGTGTTCTCTAGAGCTCTCAGAAGGTGTAGATTTATTTACTGTAGTTAAATCATAATTAGTTCTCAGGGGATAGTGTATCTTTTAAACTGCTTTATTGCCACCATATTGGTTTTCTAAATAATCAGAAACTGCTGCTCTTATATTTTGTAGTATGAACAAAAATTCGCTGTAAGTAGAAACAAATGTTTAGAATTGCTGGTTGTCACTTGCTGAAGATAGGGACACCAAAAAAATGAGCACTTGAGGAAAAAGTGAAGAAACACAAAACCTGTGTTATCAGAACTTAAACGAACTACGGCTCTGACTTATTTCAGCCTAACAGATAAAATAATGCTTTACATTCTCCTTTTTCAGCCAATCACTTTTTAATATTCTAACGGGTTTGGATCAGGACTGAATGTTAACTGAAAAAATGGTGGTGTAACGTTAACATAAAATATTACCTGATGTTTAAGCCTTGATTTTCATGAATGTAGCTTAGTGTTGCAGCTGATAAGCATGTGGGGTTTTTGGTTTTTTTCCCTAATTGGCAGGTTAATGTTCGACTTGCCTGAGGAGATGGGTTTAATAGCAGTGGCTGTTCGACAAACACAAGGGAAAGGTGAGCAAATTTCCGTATTTTACTAATAGAAGTGTATTAAATACACAAAATAGGACATTTTAAGATGCATTATGAGCATTTTTGATAATACAATCCATAGAATAAGCCTGTCCTCTTCTCCTCCTGCTCAAGCTGCGGATTCCAACTGAAAACCCAGAAGTTAATAAGAGACCAAAGTAAACATTTTCAGGATGTTTGGTGGCTTTTGCAGAAATGATTTAGTGGTCTCCTGGTCCCTGCCAAAAAAGTTTTGCCAGTCACGAAAACTGCCCTCACTACACTCAGTGTAACACAAGTCAGGGCTCCGAATGAAAACTGAACCTGGGTTAACTGGAACAACACTGGGGCTTGACTTGCTCTGAGACTGAGTCTGCAGGACCTGCCTGAGCAGATAAATGTTACCAAGTCGTGTTTCCTGCCCAGAAAAATGCTGGCACTTCTTTAAAAGCCACATTTCTTCTGCTGGAAGAGCCGAGTTTGTGGCCCAGGAAGCTTTTCCGAGCACAAATCCGTGAGAAGATGATTCCCTGGCTTTGGTGCAGGATGGTTCAGAGCTTGGGTGCATTTCTGGGTGCGTCCAGAGCATCTTCACAAATGCTTCTCCACTTGGACAAAGCAAGATCTTTTGAAATGTGTCTGTTAGCAGAGAGCAGGAAAATCCTGGAAGCCGGGGATTTAGGACATGCTGGGAAATTGAGCAGCAGCTTGTGCTTCAGAAACTCAGAATAGAATTGTAGAGTGGCCTGACTTGGAATGAGCCTTAAAGATCTCGTTCCACCCTCTGCCCCACCTTCCACAGAACCATGTTGTTCAAAGCCCCATCCAATTTGGCCTTGAACACTTACAGGGAGGGGAATATTTAAAAAAAATTTTTTTTTTGAAGGAAAAGCTTTACACTTTAAAAATTAGTTTGGAAACTCCATTAAAGGACTTTTGGTACATTCTTGGGTGGATACCTTTGAATCTTTCTCTTTAGTTGTTATCTACATTCACAAAGTGATTTTTTTTTTATGAATATTCTTTTCTGGAGTTGAAGTTTCTCCTTTTTCCTCTCCGTGCCCAGGTCGTGGTGGAAACACGTGGCTCAGTCCCATGGGCTGTGCCCTGTGCACTCTGCACATCTCCATCCCCCTGCATTCCAACCTGGGCCAGAGAATTCCTTTCATCCAGCACCTGGTGTCCTTGGCAATAGTGGAGGCAGTCAGATCCATACCAGGATATGAGGTATGTCCTTCTAATCCATCTCAAAATTCCTGGTGCCACTTCCATGAAATTCAGATTTTAGCTGTGTCTTTTCTGGGTGGAATGGCTGAATGCATAATTCAATTATTCAGCCCTAAGAACCTAAACTTTACCTTCCTAATATTTGGTTGTTGATATGTTTGAAGAAATCCAATATCCATAGGATGAATATTCATTTACTGAGCTGATCAAATGCTCTACACTCATTTCACTCTCAATCTTATGAAACTTAAGCCTCAATCCTCAGCAGTAAAGAAAAAGTCAATTTTGTTTGCCCAACAATGGGGTTGATTTGTTTTGATTTTGAAGGAGAATTAGGAGGAGGGAAAAATGAATAAAACTGACAAATCCTTTTCTGCTTTTTTTGTTGGTGCTGTTTCAGTGGTCACTTTATCCCTTTTAAAGGATTTTTCCAACCCTTGTTTAAGGTTGAAAACTGATTTCTAAAGCAAGAACTGAGGGGAATTGCTCTCGAGAGGGAATCAAGTGTCCTGTCATCAGTATTAAAATGAAGAACCAGTCTTCTTTATCACCTCATATTTCTCCTTTTTAATGTTACCATTTCCTAATATTTGCTAACTATAAAACTTTGGTATTTTACAGAAGTAGTTAACTAAAGCATATGTTTCCTATATTACAGAAAATCAATGACTTATACACATTTACACATGAACTTTATTATAGTGGCACCCAGTAGCTTTGCTGGAGTTTAGGGTCTGTCAGCCTTTCTATTAAACCCTTCTAAATTCAGTGCTTCATAACCTGACTGGAAAAACAAAATGCTTCAGGCTAAAATTTGCAATATAAAATATTTGGCTGGAGTGGATAATTTGACCACTTAAAAACGAAGGGACAAGAGTTGGTTTTATAAAACAGGGGGATGACTGGGGAGGGAGCTGATTTATGAATAGAGGTGGTTTTGCTTCTGTGTGCCTGCCCTGATGTACTGTGGCATTTTGAAATTTTGTTCCATTCAAGAGGAAAAAGGTGGCTGAAGTACCAAATATTGATGTAAAAAATGTGGATAAAAATGTGTGCATTGTACTGAGCATTTGGACAGTAAAGAGCTTTTGTGAACAGGACAGATCTGCTGAACCTGAGGGGACATCAGCACTTGGCAGGGGAACAAAACAGAGTTAAGGGTCTAGACTCAAATATGTTACAGCAAGAAAATTCAAAAATCTATCAAAACCTCAGTGCTTGAATTTCCCTTTTAGACTCAAGTACTGCAAGGCTTTTCTTTATGCCCATGTCATGCCAACTGCAGCAGCCACGAACAGTTGGATGATTTACAGAGTCATGGAATCATGGAGTGGTTTGGGCTGGAAGGGATCTGAAAGATCTGAAACATCCCAGGTGTTCCTGCCATGGCAGAGACACCTCCCACTGTCCCAGGGTGTCCCAGCCCCAGTGTCCAACCTGGCCTGGGGCACTGCCAGGGATCCAGGGGCAGCCACACCCTGTGCCAGGGCCTCACACCCTCACAAGAACAATTTCTGCCCAATATCTCATCTAACCCTAATTTCTTGTCAGTCTGAAGCCATTCCCTGTGTGCTGTCCCTCATCCCTTGGGAATTGTCTCTCTCCAGGTTTCCTGCAGCTCCTCCAGGCCCTGCAAGGCCACCCTGAGCTCAGCCCAAAGCTTCTCCTGGCCAGACTGAACAATGGCAGCTGTGCCAGCCTTTCCTGCCAGCAGAGCTGCTCCATCCTCTGCCTCCTCTGGACTGGTTCCAAGAGGTCCATGTCTCAGTTTATCAGCCAGTCACTGTTTTTAGCATGGCCACAATAATTGGCTCTGCTGGACCAGCAGCCGCAGCCGAGGCCTTTGTTGTGGCTCCTCCCAGAGTAGATCTGAGGGCTCAGCTGGAAGTTCCCTTGTCAGATGTTGATGCTGAAGATGAAAATGGGCTTTAAACCAAGAGGATGCTTTGCTCTCCCATTCTGAGAGAAGCAGAGTGTCTCTCTAGTGAGGGAAGACAAGAACATGCTCCATTTCCAGCCTATTTTGTGACCTTTTGTGTGGCACCTGGTGAACACACTCTGTGGCAAAGTCACGAGAACACCCAGATGCCTCAGTTGCTGCTTGTTGTCACTTCAGTCACAGAGCTACTGTCTGGTGTCTTACAGGTGTGTGTTTCCCCCTTTGGAAGCCCTTTTATCCCTGAGAACACCATTTCACTGTGTCATACCTCCCACGTCTCCAGAGTCTCCTATAAACCTTTCCCCAGTGCGAGGAGCCAAGTTCTTTTCCATAATGAATCTGAGTTGGTGATACTTTCCCTCAGAATGCTTTGATAGCAAAATCAGGTAGTATTTCCTGTCAGTGGACGTGTCATGGACTCCTCCCTGGCCTTTAAATCTGTCAGGAAAGTAGACACGGACCCAGGTGCAGCTTTCACACATCCTGTAAAGGGATTTCATCCCCTACAATAGGAGGGAATGTGACTCTCGTAGGCCTGGAGCACCTCCCATAATTTGCCCCCGGGGATGCAGCAGTCATGGGCAGCGTTTCAAACTGCAGGAAGCACATTTGCTTTCTTTTTGTGTTTAAGTAGCCAGTGCAAAGTTCAGCTCAGCCCTGTGGTTTCAACAAAAGCTGCTCCATGTGGCTGGGACGTTGTCACACAGCTCAGTTTGTGTTTCCAGCCCTGCCAAGAGCAGGGGGAGCTTTAGGACATTTCTGAAGTATTTAAGTGGTTGGGAACTGGGATTTCTCCTGTCTGCTGAATTTCCTTTCCGAAATTCAGGATGTCAGTGTCTCCTTGGCTGGTTCCTGCAAGGT
>VXBU01007102.1:156177-189738 GCA_013400315.1 Bombycilla garrulus
TTTTTTATTTCTTTTGTTCTGGAGGATTTTGTTATCAGTGTCTGTATCAGTAAAAATGGCAACGATGAGAACAAATAATGACAGCAGGCAAAAGGAAATAAACACAACGTTAAATCCAGAGGAAGCACAAAAAGTAAATGTTTTCATTCTTCTTAATAATTCCATATGCTTGACAAGTAAAACATAAATGCAAGCATCTGGGTTGGTGTTGTGGAGTTCAAAGGAAGAGCATTACAAGGGAGAGGGAAATTGTCCTCCTTGATTTATTACAAAAGCAGTGGAATTTACTGAAAACTCCATCATTTCTTTCCAATTTATGTGTTTTTTGTAACATGACAAATAGTTAAATGAAGAACATGCCTTTTAAATCAGAAGAAGAGCGACACAGAGTAATGTTTTCATTTTTTAATTACTGAGATGTTTTTATCATCTCTAGTCTGATAATCATCCTGCAGTTGGTAAGGAAGTTTTTCCCCTGATCAGCAGCATCCCAGATCTGCTTAGAAACCTGCCAGGTTCTGGTTCCAAAAGCAATTGTGTCTGCTGTGTCTAAAAAATGGAAAGAAAATTTCTTAGCAGGTCTAAAAAGGTAAAAAAAAGATGATATTTTCTATTTGAATGTAGCACAAGTATCCTGTAAAGACGGAGTGGTCATGATGTTTCTGTCAAAGTCCTGTGATTTTAGAGGTACAAGCAAGAAAAGAGTTGAAGAAGTCACCTCCTTCTGTGAAATACTCCCAGACATGACATTTTCTGTTCAGTTTTATATCTTCATTTTGTAAATAATCCACATGAACAGGATGGAAATTGCAGCGAAACTTAAGAAATCTCTCTGTGCCCCATCAACCATTTACAGCTTCCATGTTTTCCTACAGCCTGGTTAGCACAAGGAAAGCAGAATTACATCCAAAAATCGTTCATTTTAGCAAGGATCTCTTAAGCACTTCACAAACTTGGTTTGGATCTTTTGATTCTTACCCTAAACATCAAAATATTCCAATTCAAATGGAGAATTCCTGTATCCATTCTGTCTGATATCCATCTGGTAGGTCTGAGGTATAGATAAATGTTCATTTTCATCAGGCTGTTTTCACCTGGGAGTTTTTAAAATTGAAATTTCCTTGCTCCATGTGAATCCAAGGCTCTTTTCCATCTTTCCAGTGCTGGGTCTCACTGGGAGTCGTAGAGGGGCCTCATGATATTTCAGTTTTTGTGTCTTAAGAGTGATGGGATTCAGCTTCCTCAACAGGAAAATGTGCCAGATCCATCCCCTCTCTCCCACAGTCGTGCAGGATCCTTTCCTAGACAGAATCCCAGATTCCCTGAGGCTGGAAAAGCCCTCCCAACCCATCCAGTCCCAGCTGTGCTCAATGCCCACACTGTCCCCAGCCCAGAGCCCCGAGTGCCACCTCCAGGCACTGAACTCATTCTTTCCATGGTGTTCCTAAGAGTCTCCCATAAATGAGGGTCATGATGAAAATCAAAGATCATCTCTGTGGCTTCAGTGCTCCAAGAAGGAGCTCAGAGGAGTAAGATCAAAGACAAACCTGTGTTTTACTGCTCAAGCCTTGCAGAGGACACGCTTCCCGCTGAGACTTTTAAACACAGTTTGGAAGCAAAACGACCGAAAAACGCTTTTTTTTTCAACCTGAAATTGAAAATGGAAGAGCTTTACGGTGTTGGGACTTCTGGAGGAGGAGTTCTGAGAAGAACATTGGCCATTAATGTGAGGGCCAGACTCGGAGCAGGCGGAGGAGCCAAGCGCCGGTGGAATGCGGGGGACAGCCAGCGAGCGTGACCTGTGAGCGCTCCTCCGCCTCCGCTCAGGCACGTCCAGATCCTCGTGGCTCCACCACTGGAACATCCATCAGCCACATCAGCACTGCAGGAATGCTCCCTTCTCTCATGGACGCGGCAGGGGTGCCCCCTGAGCCCCCTGAGCCCTGAGCACCTCGTGGTTCTCAACTCTCCCGGCCGCCTTTTCGCCTTTGTCGTGTTCACTGCCGGGTGTTGGAGCTCCAGCTGAGCTCCTCCTCCCAGCGTGGCTGTTGTCCCACTTTTTGGGTTGCTGAGCAGTGATGCTGAGGCTGCCCCAAGGCCCTGTGACCCCTCAGTGGCCATGGTGTCTCTCTTTCCTCACACTATCGGAGTACAAAAAGCTGAGTTGGGATTTGCTGGCACAGCTGGTTGCATTTTCCAGTTCATTTTACTTTATCTCTTTCCAGTAACCCATTTCAGCTCATTTCTGGTGTGTTGGGATCACCGTGCCTTGTTTGTGTGCATTCCCTGACTTGTTAAAATATCAAAACCTCCTTTTCGCTGAAGAAACCCTTCTCCTCAAAGTTAATACCAATTATGAATTACTAATAGCAAATTTACAAATCAAGACATCTGCACCTCCTTGCAGATGGAGCTGCATCAGGTCCAAAACTGACTGACAGACAGGGGGTTTTATCCCAAATGTCTGAGGAGAGAAAGAAAAAACCCAAATTATTAGGAGGAAAAAATAAACAGGTAATACAATATACTTCTTTACATGCCTCAAAGCCTGTTTCAGCAGGCTGCAGAAAAGGCCCCAAGAGCCACATTTAAACAAGGGAGGCATTCTGCCAACTCAGAATTTGGGAATTCCAGCTGGAGAAATCTCAGCGAGAGGCTTGAGGCTTCTAAAGGATATGCTGTGGTGAGATAGATTAGGCAAACTGGAGTCTTACAAAGTTAAAATCAAATCTCCTGGGCTTTCCCAAACAAGCCAAACAAGGCTTATCAGCTGAGTGAAAAGTCTGGATTTTTGGAAAGGGCACTCAGCTCACTGCAGGAAACAGAAAGGTCTCTGAGCTGAATTTTAGATAAAACTCCATCTTTGGGTAGGATCTGTTGTTCTCTGAGTGGGCTGAGGACGTGCCAGGTCCTGGGGAGTAAAGGAATGTCTCACATGGATGGTTTGGGAACCAAGGTGCAGTTTGTCCTCTCCCAGTCCTCACTGATGGGATGGGGTGTGCTTGAAAGGCTGGGCTGGATTTCCTCCGTAATTTTGAGGGCAAGGAGCAAAAGCTGAGCTGAGAATTGCAATTACAGGCGATTCAAAGGTGTAAGAGACCGAATGAAACCAGCTCTGGGAGCCATCCTGAGGGAGAACTGCGCGGGGCAGGTGAATGAAGTGCTGGCTGTGGTGGTAACAAAGAGTTTGTCCCTTTGATTGTGCCCTTCTCTTTGTTTGCTCCAGGCTTTGGGTTTAATGTGAATAACAGCAACCCCACCATCTGCATCAATGATCTGATTGCAAAGCTGAACAGGGAAGAGGGCACAGCGCTGAAGGCCCTGAGTGCAGACTGCCTCATTGCAAGGACTGTGACTGTGCTGGAGAGGCTCATCGAGCTGTTCCAGGAGAAGGGGCCCAATGGAGTTCTCCCCCAGTACTACAAGTATTGGATACACAGGTAACAACTGTGTTCTCCTCAAAGTTTATTTTCATGAAATTGGTGGAAGGACTCGTGGATATTTTGTCTTTTTCCACAAAATTCCCTTTAATATGAGTGAGTAATTTAAAAGACGCTCCCGAGCGGGATGAATATTTTAAAGGGAGAATTAAAGTAGCACGTAATAAATCAGTGACTAGCATGAGTTCAAGAATGCTTCCAGGTATTTTACATGCATCATCTCCAAACAAAGGGAATTGGGAATGATTTGGTTTGAGATGGATGAAGCTGCTGTACTTTTAGGAAGAAAAAACAATAGACTGTTTGGATAAACTCCAGCTCCATTCGTTCCACAAAAGGAAATTAAAGCAGGTAGAAAATGCTGCTGAAGTCATTCTGTGTGAAAAAACAGAGAGGTGGGAAATAAAATATTCTGTTAGAGGGTGAAACCTTTGCTGTGAGGGTGGGGAGGCCCTGGCACAGAGCAGCTGTGGCTGCCCCATCCCTGGAGTGCCCAAAGCCAGGCTGGACAGGGCTTGGAACAACCTGGGACAGTGGAAGGTGTTGGAATGAGGCGATCTTCAGGGATTTTTCCAACCTAAACCATTCCGTGATCCATTTAATTATTCTGATAAGGGCAAAGGCAAAAGGGAAAATGCAGAGGTAAAGGCAAAATGCAAAGGCAAAGGCAAAATACAAAGGGAAAGGCAAAATGCAAAGGCAAAATGCAAAGGGAAAGGCAAAATGCAGAGGGAAAGGCAAAATGCAAAGGCAAAAGGGAAAATGCAAAGGGAAGGGCAAAATTCAAAGGGAAAGGCCTCACGCTGAGGGTCCAGGTTAAACATGGGGGTTGTAGGGGCAGGGAGAGCATTAGGGACCAGTTATCAGGGAGCATGGGGGCAGTACAAAGGCTGGGGGCTGGGGGCAGTACAAAGGCAGTGCTGGGGGCTGGGGGCCGGTGTGGAAACAGGGTGGGAGTGACTGAGGGACAGGGCCCGTGAGGGAACAGAACAGTTTTTGTTGGATATAACAGAACAGGGTTTGCTGCGAGAGAAGCCTCCTGTGTCTCCCTGAGGTGGGGAATGCCTTTCAGCATCTCCACGCTGAGGCATGAGCTGCAGCTGCCCATGGGTTGTGACAGAGCTCTCTGTCTGTCTGTCTGTCTGTCTGTCTGTCTGTCTGCCCCTACAGCGGGAAGCGGGTGCGGCTGCGCAGCGAGGACGGGCCGCTGGCCTGGATCGTGGGGATCGACGACTACGGCTTCCTGCAGGTGCACGAGGAGGGCGAAGGTGTGCAGTCTGTGCACCCCGATGGCAACTCCTTTGACATGCTGAGGAACCTGATTGTGCCCAAGCACTGACGGCCCTCAGGGAGCTCCTGGCCGCTGCCGCCTCAGCCCGCTCCAGCCGGGCAGGGTAAATGAAAGTTTGATTTTTCCTCTGATTTTCTGCTTTGTGTTTGCCGTGGGTAACTTCAGCAGCTGAAGAGAGGTGGTGATCTCACAGCTGGAGGCCTTTAATTCTTTTCATGAAGTTTAGGACGCGCCTCTGTTGCCATTCTTTGTGAGGATCTGCTCTTTGCAAGGAGTCTGATTGCAAAGGAGTATTTGTGGTGAACAGAACTTTCTCTTCCTTTACACCCTGTGCTGGAGAGACTGAAGTGGCTCAACATTTCCTTTTTTTTCTTTTTTTTTTTTGTTTCTGTGTGATTTAGCACAATTCAGGACAATATTTACTTTTTTTACTTTGGTTTTTGGTTTTTTTTTTTACTAAACTCTGTTTTTCTGTGTTGTCTGCACCAAAACCAGCTGGAACATCACATATTCCTGAATTGCTGGCATCACCACTGTGCTTAATTCCAGATCTGAGTGAAGATCCTTGCTGATCTGGTTCTTCTCTACAATAATTGACCAACCTGTGCTTTGATCTCAGGTCTGCAACTCTTAATGGCTGCCTTGAGTTGTTGGGAGAGTATTCCATCAGCACTTAGGAACTCTGCTTGGTTATCCAAGAGATTTGCACTCTGCTCTCCTCACTCACTTGGATCTCAGTAAATCATCTCGAATCTGTCCTTTCAATCATGGTTTTCCAAGAGGTTTCAGCCCCTGGAAGAAGAACCCACTGGAGCAGTGTCACAGCCAGGTTGTTGTAGAATCCCATCTCAGGGGATGGAACCTCTGATTCATTTAGCATTGGGTGGTAATTATCTCATTATCTCAATGAAGTTAAGTGAATAAATAAAGGGAACAAATCAAATTCCCTTTGCTGTAGTTTGCAGTAGTCGCTGCAAACAACTACTCCAGTAAAAAAGAGTAATCCCACTGTTCCCCTGTGTCCCAAATTCTCTTCCACATCTCTTTGTCCCCCCTTTTCCAAGCCAGGGTGTGATTTTGCTGCTGAGCACTAAAAGCAAGAGCTTTAACACCTGCTGACCTGAAAGCAGCTCAGTTTTGGAGCTGCCTGCACATTTCCAGGTGTGGGGAACAGCCTGGGAATTCTCCTGGAACAACCAACCGGGAGCTTGGGATTTTCTCCCAAGGAGATTTGGCCACCACAGCACCCCAGACAATTCTGTGCCAACCACGTTTGTCCCAGGTGTGATGTGGCCACCTTAATTTCTTCTTTTTTTTTTTTCATGGAGGATCAGCCAGATTGGTTTCCAGAAAGGAAACTACTGTCTGCTAGCCAGAAATGGGGTTTGTAGGTTGAAGTTCACCTCATCAACAATCCAAACATTTTAGATTGTTTCAGCTCCAAAGCCAAGAGGTCTTGAAACAAGGAAGCTCGTCTGTAATGGTAATTTTGACTAATCCTCACATATTAGGGTTTAGGTGGTTTGGCAGCAAGAGAAGAAATTAAATTGTCCCTGTTAAATTTCGGATTTTATGCTCCATCTCACAGAAGATTTGTCCTGATTGTCCAAACCCTGCTGTTTGTTTTTTTTTTTCCCCATGATCCAAATCACGTGAGGCTGCACTCTAGAACTTCACACACAGCTGTTAATTACCATAATTAATACACCAAGTTTAGCTTTTTCCCACCAGATGCTTTCAAAACTGCTTGGGGCTGAGAACATATTCAGTATTAATGCTTGTTGTAATCAGCTGAAACTCCAGTCTGGCTTAATAAAGCTTCAATAAAAAGAAGGAACCATATATTTATATATAGATCTATAAAAAATGGGTGTGCACAAGCACAACCACATCTTCCTGCTGCATCCTCATTTGTTTTCTGCCTTTTCCTTCATGAGCAAAATGCAGGGAAAGGCAGGAGAGCAGAGCTTTTGTTGCTTTTCCAACCACAGAGTTCTACAAAACTTCACCTTAACCCAGGATTTGCAGCTAAAACTGTCTCAGCTTTAGGATTTGCCCATAAGGAAGCAGCTTTTGGGTTTTTTTTCATGTTCCACACAGACTGGGAAGTGCCTGGAGGGATTGAACAACCAGGTCCTGCCTCAGGCTTGAGTGGCTTCCTTAAAACTTTCTTAAAACTTTCTTAAAACTTCCTTCTCCCTTCACCAAGAGACAAAAAAAAAGCTGGGGAAAAGGATAAAACCTGGGAATTTTGGAAGAGCAGGATGAGTTTGTAAAGCTTCAGCAGCTGAGCAGCAGCAGAGGGATTTTTTAACAGCAAAATGCTGTTAAGTAATTAATTACTAATGTTAGAATGCAAGATTTCCTGGTTGCTGCCTCAATGACGAGCTGGTTCCAATCTCACTTGGAGTTGTCAGGGTATTCCCAAAATTTTTTTGCATTGGGGAGGAATTTCCTGGCTCCCCAAACCTGGATTTGCCAGAGCACAAGAGGTGCTGGGGGAAATACTTTGCCTTTTCAGTGGCCTCCTCTGGTGCCTCAGACTCCCAGGCTGGATTTGGATGAAGGATTTGTCTTTTTCCCTTCGGAGGAACCAAAGCAAGCAGAATTCCCATGGGATAAGGAGGATAAAACCCTTGTGATGAGTCCTTGGAGAAGCCTTGACCCCCTGGCAGGTGGATGGGAGGCACAGGAGTCTGAGCCTTCCCCTGCCACAACATTTTTGCAGGACAATCCTCGTTTTTCTTGTTCTCCCCGCGTGACAGACAAATGTGGTGTGGGATATCCCTGGATGTGGGGATGGGGAGATCCAGCCAGCTCCAGGCCCAGGAATAATGCCCTGAAAAAGTTTCATTTTGTTCAGCTGTCTGGATTAGTAAAACACCTCTTCCATTGTGAGGCTGAGCTCATATCTTAAACTATTTTCTTGATGAAGTGCTTTCAAAAATCCTATTTATTACAATGTCCGGATTTCTGTGACTTCATTTTTTATTTTTTTTTTTTTCCCCCTGCTGGGCTCTGGTAGAACATTTCTCATGGTGAAAACATTTGTGGGGGTTGTTTATTGATAGGAAAACTTCTGGGTGTGTTGGCACGTGTGTGAGTCCAGGGTGGGTCGTGCCCAGGCAGCAACAAAACTTCTTCCAAAGGTTTGAAAAAGTAATAATGGACTTCACATTTCAGAGCCCAGGCAGCACATCCTGCTTCTAGTAAAGCTTTTATAAGACTTCAGGGCTTTTTTTTAATTTTATTTTTTTTAAATATATCCAACAAATCAAGGGCTATTACCTGGAAATAATATTAAAGCGTTTAATTCTTTATGCTGCTGCTTCACTGTGCAAAAATTCATTTCTTTGCTTTGATTCAGCTGCATCAGCAGCCTGGAAAAAAAAATAAAATATTGCTTTTTGCAACTCCTTTGGAGCTCTCTAGAATCAAAATGTCTGTCATGGGAAAGATTTGTGCTGGTTCCTTGGGGTAACTGGTTTGATAAAAAACATTTGCATGTCTAAGTGGTGGTGGGGATGCACTGCCTTGATCAGACACCAAAGAAATTAAAGCTGGGCCCAGGAAAGAGCAGAGGTCAAAAAATGATGGAGAAAAGAAAACTGCAGGGAAGAATTGTCAAGTGTTGAGTGTCTCATCAGAGATTCTGTGATATTTGCGTTTTCCAAGTGTCTTCATTTAAAATGCAACGTGGCAAAAATACAGTAAATTTAAAAAAAAAATCTCTGTGTGTTTTGTAGTACATTAATTGTCAATTCTAGAACGTGTCTCAGTCAAAATAAATTTTCAGATATGCACCATTGTCCTTTGTGAAATACTTTGTTTTGTATTAAAAAAAAAAAAAAAAGAGGAGAAATTCAACTCAGTTTTCCTTTGGCTACAGGATTTTATTAACATTTTAACAGTTTTGTTTTACATAATAAATAAGCAAAAATGCTTTACAGTTTTAGGGAATACATATATAATTCTGAGCATGAATAGGTTGGTTGGGTTGCGTGCTTCTTCACCTACACTTGCCAAATAGCTTTTATCTGCATCATATTAAAAAAAAAAAAAAAAAAAAAAAAAGCAAAATCTAACCTTCAGGAAAAAATTGGAATAAAAACATTTCCTCTGTGGTGTTTCTGAAGTGTGACTGAAATGCTGAAAAAAAAAATTATTTCCTGTCTTGAGATTTTGGGAGAAATTCTGGCAGATTTCCCATTCATTTGCACTTTCAGGGATGAATTCCCCCAATTTTGCACCTATTGTGGTGAATTTCCTTTAATCACCTTTTTCAAATCTCAGGGCACAGAGACCTGGGGACAAATCTGTGCCTTTATCACTTTATTTTATTTCCATTGCACTCTTCCAAAACTTGGAGACCTCAGTGTGGGATTCACTTTTCCAGCTTTACCTTGGTCTGGTGGAAGATTCCCTGACTGGAATGAGATCATTAAAGCCCCTCCCAACCCAAATTTTCTATGATTTTGGTAAAATATTCCCTCTTTCACTCTCCTTCTCCCATTTTCCATTATTTTCTTGCCAGGTCTGAACTGCCCTTAGAGTTAAAACTTCGTGAAGTCTCACGACAAAGGCGTGGCTCAAATAGCGAAGAGAAATGAGGTTATTTTTTACAATATATTTTAATTCACATTCCCATTTAGTGACATATTTTTTTTCATTATTAACACCATTTTTAATTATTAAAACCATTTTTCATGATTAAAACACTGCTACTGTGATGGCAATGCCCTGTGTGCTGAGAACATCTGTAATTTAACTGACCAAAAATCCCATTTTTTCTCCCGGTGTAATTTACTCCCAGCTGGGAACACGGAATTGCTGTTTAAATCTTGGAGTAGGAAGAAAAAAAATAATAATAAAAAATTCCTTCCCACATTTGCTTTTGCCATCTTTTCTGCACCTTCTCCTGCATTATCAGCTGTGAATTTTCATAATTGGGTTCGGTAATTTCCTGTGCCTGGGCATCCCCTCCCCTAAAACACCTGGGGGAGAGTGATGGAACACCTCCTCTGCTCAGGCTGCTGGAATAAAGCCTGCAAGTGGCAATAACAAGGTGGAAAAATATCGAGCTGAAAAATATCAGTGAGGTTTTTTTTGGTTTTTTTTTTTTTGAAGCAAAGCCCGATTTGGGTGTTTTTATAGCAGGCAGGATTTCCAGGAACACCCAAACGCAGCGGTGCCGCTAATGAGGGAGAAAGTGCAGCAGGAGGGGCTGCCTTGGGCATCAGGTTTCTTTTTAATGAAAGAAATTTTCATTTTTCATGAATGCCAGTTTTTAATGATGCCAGCCGTGCCAGTGGCTCCTTTGTAGGGCACGGGTTTAATTTAATTGAGCAAAATGAATGCGGGAGTCTTGGCATAATGATCTTTTCAGGAGCTGGGGGTCGTTTATGAAGCAACTGGTGTCTCCTGGCTTTGATTTGTGGGGTCAGCAGGATTGTAATCCACATTTTCAGCTTTTCTGGAGACTTGCCAGCTTCTCCAGCATTAAACAAACTGAGGGAGTGACTGTGCTGGGTTGATTTGGCTTTTTGTAATCACTGCTTTGGCTTTTTTTGCCCTGTTTAGCACGAAAGTGTCTTTTCCATGCAGTTTGAAAAAGTCAGCTGAGAGCGTTCAGTTCAAGTTCACTTTCAAGTGAACATCAATTTGATAATAAAGCTTTCTCTGTTAGCCTTTAATGAAAAAAAAAATACTGAAAATTGTTTTCAAGCCTTTGCTTTTAAAGTATTTTTGCATCCTCATAGCAATAAATATTTATACACAGAAGGAAATAACTTTATTTCTGTATTCTAATGGAAAGTTCCCTGCCCATTTCAGGGGCTTGGAACTGGAGGAGCTTTAAGATCCCTCCCAACACAGACCATTCTGGGAGAAACTATTGCAATTATTATAAAAAAAAAGATGGAGAACGTGGAATTTTTAGGACTGAGTACTGCATTATGATTTTTCTGACAAGGTGCAATCCACAAGCGAGTGTTTCTTCCATATTACACCAACCAGGTGAGAATTTTCTTCAAAGAATTATTGAATGGGTTTGGGTTGGAAAGAACTTTAAAGCTCATCTGGTTCCACCCCTGCCATGGGTGGGGAACTTTCCACTGTCCCAGGATGCTCAAGGTTTTTCAGTGAAGTTCTCTTTAGTGTCTGATGAAAGAAAGTTTGAAAAATTCTGAGTTAGGCTCAGAAATGGAGCTGAGTGGGATCTAGAACCACATCTGGTGTTTAGGGAGCCTTTTGTTGTTTTATCCTCTCACAGTGTTTGGGGAAGTGGGCTGAGCGATGTCAGTTAAACTCTCACAGATCCATCCTCTCCAAAAAAATTAAAAATAAAGGTGTGAAAATCTATTCCTGGCTGGCTGGGCAGAGTGGGAGCGTTTCAAATGTGCTGTTTGGGATTTGTGGAGTGCTCGAATCAGGGAATTCCAGCCCTACCTTTGTGCTGACAAGAGGATTTATGCTGGAGGAAGTCCTGCGTGTTAAGAGCTGGACCTTTCAAAGCTCGCAGTTCTACTGGTAAGTTCAAAATAAGGCATAAATGTTCATTATTCTCTTGACTATAAAGAAAACGTTTCTGGTGCTGTTATTAAGATGTATTTGTGACTGAAAATCTGCACAGGCTTCCCCCAGAAAACTCAAGGAAACACAGGATTTAGGAGTTTCCTTTTCGTATTTGTGGGGAATTAGTTCCTGCTCCATAATTTGTCCCAATTTGCCATGACAAGACCTGTAACCCTGTAATACCTATCTTTGTTCCTATTAATTTGTCATATTGTCCCTTGTCAAGATAAATGGTGGTGGCAACAATCTTGGAACACTCAAATCTGTGTTAAATAAATCAAATTTTAGGGTTGATTTATTAAGTTTTAGAACTTTTTGGTAATTAATAAATAAGCTTTTTTTTTTTTTTTTTCTGTTTGGGTAGGACAGCTGTGTTGTGGTTGCTGAAAACCACCACTCTCTCTACAAAGTCCATTTGTCAGGGGTTGGGTGGAGAGTTGAGGTGAGGTTTCACACAATTTGTCAAAAAAACCCCTAAACTAGAATGCATATTTTATGATAATAATTAAAAAAAAAAAATCTTGAGTTGATTTCAAGGAGGGATCAAGGAAAAAAAAAAAGTTCTTCATATACACCTCTGCATATAACACCTCTGGTTTCCTTTTGCTGCACACTAGAAAATAACAAAAATAAGATCTGGAACTTGGCTCCTCCCTGGCACCAGAGCTTTACCCTGGGCACGAAGCACGGCCGGGGACGGAGGGGATTTTCCCGCCCGCTGGGACTCCGTTCGTCCCTCACTGCCCTCCAGCTTTGCTCAGTAAATGTCACCGTGTTTCCTCATGCTTTTATTTCGCAAATCATTACAGTTTGGCTCCTTCATTTCCCACAAAACCCTCCCGTGCTGCCGTCACCTGCCGTTGGCAATGATTACAGAGGTCCCAATGTAGTGGGGTAGTGCAGATTCCTTGTGGGTTTCCGGAGAAGAGGCCGAGGAGGGGCTTTGGTTTTTGTAAAGGAAGGCATTGACTTCCTCGGAAGCGTAGGAATAATTCTCTCCCACGTGTCCCGTGGCCGTGCAGGGGGAAGTTTGGAAGGCTCCGTGCTTGGCCAGCACGTGGTGGTAGTTGAGGAGCACGAAGGGGACTTGGCCCGAGGGCCTCACCTCCATCAGCCGCTCGCTCTCGGCCTCGTGGTCGAGCTTCACGCTCATCCTCTCGCCGCCCTCCAGCTCCTCCAGGCCGGCCGGGTGGTGCCCGACGTGCCCGAATTTGGGCTCTTTGACACAAATCCTCCTGCCCTGCTCATAGACCGAGGGCACGGGCAGCAGGTGGCTCAGCTGTCCCACGGCCTTGGCCTGGCAGCACTCGGATTTGGGCAGCAGGGAGTTGGAGAAAGAGCCCTCGCTGATGCCCATTTTTTCTGGCAGGTCTCTGTTAAAGGCCAGCTTGTTTTCCTCTTTGATGAGGTGGGCGGAGGGCTGGATCCTGGGCTCCGCTTTGTGGTGTTTCATGATGCCAGAGTCGTAAAGCTCCTCCTTGTAGCGGCCCGGCACCGGCGCCGTGCAGCTCGGGAAGGCCTCGGGCAGAGCGTCCTGGTTGTACCTCCTGTGGGACAGTGGCACTGCCAGGGGAGAGAAAACCTGTTAATTACTGACAACGAGCCTTTGGAGTAATTACAACTCACTGACATTATTGTCATGCTTAAAGCAGGGGAATTCAACCAAAGAGATGTTAGGAGCTATGACCTGAAGTCAAGAATCTTCCCCTGAAGTAAGCGCTTCTCAGAGATTTATCAAAGGATTTACTAAAAGCTGGATAGCACTGGCACCTATCAATGATTCCATGATTAAAAATAGTGGAATTATTTTAATCATATTGATGCCTTAAGTTTGAGCTTTTCTATTTTTTCAGACTCTGTGCTGGTTTAATGTGCAGTTCTGGGTTTCATATTCAGAGTTGCTGAGCTCTCTGCACAGAGCAGGGACACAAAACAATTCCTTTCCAGCTGGGCACCAAGGACAAATTGGAGGCCCAAGAGTGGAAACAGCAGTGAAGGAAGAGAGGGAACAAGGAGGATGGAGCTTCATCACCTGGAGCTGGAATTGGACAATGAACTCCAATGTGCTGATGGACCCAAACCTATCCAAGTGTCACAGTGCCCTATAAAATGGCCTCCCCCCTCATGACTGGCGGCCATTTTGTGCCCATTTGTGGGTTTGACTTGGGTGCAGCCCCAAGGGGTTCCTGCACTGCCCAAGCTGGATCCTTCCAATAAATCCCTTTTATTCCACCCAGTCTCTGTTTCCAGGTCAGCCTTTCCAGGCAACAATCTACAACCCGAAATCAAAAATCTTCCCCTGAAGTAAACTCTTCTCAGAGATTTATCAAAGGATTTACTAAAAGCTGGATAGCACTGGCACCTATCAATGATTCCATGATTAAAATAATGGAATTCTTTTAAGCATATAATAATAACAACCAGAAATAAACTGAGTAAACTGAATTTATTCTTCCTGTCATTGTGGGAGTGCATTGGACACTTGATGTGAGAAATGGATTTGTAGAAAATTTTTAAAGCTTGACTGAAAGCTCACACAGTCAAAATTTACATATAAATATACAAAACTATATGAAACTTCAGTCTAACCTTAAAAATCTTCTACAAATCCATTTCTCACAACTTGTGCTTGCAAGGAGAACATCCAACTCAGAGGCTGGATTTAATGATCTCAAAGATCTTTCATTCTACAGAATTCTGTTGATTCTGTAATGAATGGTATTTATTTGGGGTATATTTAATATCTAGATGAGATACTAGAAGATGACAAGTCATTATCTAATTTCATTATCTAATTTTATTATCTAATTCATGAAATCTGTTTGTGATACCCAGAGTGGGTCACATTAAAGTCTTTGCTTTTTCTCTTTGAAAAGCTGGCCTCAGGTATTACAAACATCTCTTGAAAAGCAACATCAACCTCTTCAGCAATGCTGGATCTCTGCTTTTAAGATATTCCTATGCAAGAAAGGTAGATAATGATAAAAATCCACATTATCACATTGAATGGGGGAGAAAAAAATGGGTATTTTTAGAGAATCAGAAGCCAGATACTCAATTTTTCAAAAGTATGAGCCTGAGATGTCTATTCAGGCTTTTCCTCTAAAATATATTGGGTAGTCTCACTTTTCTCCTCAGTTCCTGCATGGCAACTGAACTCTTGAAGCAATTTGAGTTATTTTTACCATTTTCTGCTTGCCTTATGAGGCTTTTCCTTTCTGTACTCCTATCTACAAGTGGTGAGAGAAAAGGCCCCTGGTTTTCTCCTGTACCATATGAGTAATAATTTTTTTTGCACTCTCCCATGAACAGTTTGTGAGTTAAACAGCTCCTCCAAGGCACATTTGAAAGTTTTATATTAAAGGAAAAATGACACACATCTTGCAAATTTCTCAAGTTAGACCCAAACTCTTGTTTTGTGTGAGGTTCACTAGAAGCCCTGGACACTTAAGTGCCTTTTAAAAAATGGATTTTCTGTTTTTCTAGCAGTTTTACTCAACGTCTTAATAGTTTTGGAGTTCCCTTCTATTGGTTGCTGATGTAACCGTGCCCATTAATAATTAAATATTCCCTGTGCTGTAATAGACTGGAAAAGCCTTCATGGATAACAGAGGAAGGAGAAATAGCTCAATTGTAACTCTTTTTTTTTTTTTTAATATGCAGAACTCCATTAATTTCAGAGGGAGTTGCACGACGTAATTAACACCAGAATTTAAAGAGGAATCTGGTTCCAATTTCTTCTTCACCCTCCTAGAAACAATAACCTTCCAAGTTATTCTTTCCCTTTTCTGTGTATCTATTTTGCAATAAGAAGTAGAACCTCTCAGTGAAAAATGTTCCTTTCAGATCCCAAATCCAACGAGGGTTCAGACATGTGCTGGAGAACAGCTTTTACTGGGAATTCCCAAAAAACTGAGAATTTTCCTGGTGTAGTTTTCAGTGCTCTGATTTTAACTCCACATTTGGTGTTTTTATTGTGAAGTAAATAGAGATGCTGACAGCTACTGACATATAAATATCATGGTTTAATGATCAGGTGTTCTGGGTTTAAGGTATCCACAAGAAGGATGGGTTTGTCCTCCTGCAGTTTGGAATATTTTCACTTTATGGCCCTTCATTAATCTCTGATCAAAGTATTGTCCTTTTTTCCATTTTTAGAGCCCAAGAGAACTTGGAAGAAGCCGAGGCCACCAGCTGGCCTCTGCCTTGTCACCTTTAATTTTGTAATCCTGCTGGGCTGAGGATGAACGATCAGGTTGTGAATCACAGAATCCCAGAAGGTTTGGGTTGGGATGGACCTTAAAGCCATGGCAGGGACACTGTTGCCTGGAAAGGCTGAGCTGGAAACAGAGACTGGGTGGAATAAAAGGATAAAAGGGATTTATGGAAAGGATCCAGCTTGGGCAGTGCAGGAACCCCTTGGGGCTGCACCCAAGTCAAACCCACAAATGGGCACAAAATGGATCCCCAGTCATGAGGGGGGAGGCCATTTTATAGGGCACTGTCACACTTGGATAGGTTTGGGTCCATCAGCACATTGGAGTTCATTGTCCAATTCCAGCTCCAGCTGATGAAGCTCCATCCTCCTTGTTCCCTCTCTTCCTTCACTGTTGTTTCCACTCTTNTCTGCCAGGGCCTCTTCACCCTCTGTGCCAAATATTTTTTCCCAATCTCTAATCTGACCCTGCCCTGTGGCAGTTTAAAACCATTTTCCCTTCTCTTGTCACTTTCTGTCCCTATAAAAAAATCCCTCTCTCTCCTCTTTATCAAACAAGGCAAAAGTATAAAAGGTCTTAATACAGCCCCTGCCCTTGAAAAGATCTTTTTTTAGATTATCTCAGTCTGTGCTTGTCCTGCTCTGAACACTAATTTCAAATCACCCAAGGCTGATCGTTCTCCATTATTCTCCCTCCAAAAACAAAGGTGAGACAAAACGATCTCCCAGACCTCTATGTCTCCAGGGGAATTCCCTTTGTAAAATGTAATTTCTTTCTTCCAGTAGGCACTGGCTAAACCTGGGGGGGTTTGTCACAGATTTTCTCAGCCTTTCCCCTCATTTTCTGAGTTTTGGCAAGACAAACGGCACAAAGATTCACACAGGTCGCTCAGAAGGGCCAACAACACCACTGAGTGACCAGCACGTCTTGTGCTGCCCACAGCAGCAACTTCAAGGCTAAAAAGGAAACTTCTGCCTAAGAATACAGTTGCCTTCACTGAAATGATTTTTTTTTTTTTTTTTGGATGACTGGGCCAGCTGGGAAAAAGTGGAAGAAGCTTCAAAACCAGATCCTGAAGCAGAAACATCTGATTTGCAGGCACTTGTATCTGCTACGTGCTTCTTCAGAGCTTTGATGGCTTGGCACGATCATCCTCCAATCTCTGATCTCTCCAAAAGGAGCTATTTTCCATGGAGAAAAATGTCTTTGGCCCAGGGTGTTTTTGGCAGCTGCTGCCCTGGATGTGATGTGGAATAGCCCTCGCATCCAAGCCGGCTGCCAGATGTCAGATTTGGCTTTGCCTTCGGATCGAAGATGATGATGCTAAGCAGATCCTCCCTTGCTTTGAAGCTCCCTGGCTGTCAGTTCTCCAGTGAGCCACTGGAAAAAAGCAGCACTAGACAACCTAAGGGAGATCAGATGCAAAACCAAAAATAAAAAAAAAAAATAAAAAAAAAAAGTTGCTCCCAAAGGTTCAGAACTGACTCTGCTTGAGGAGGAAACAAGGCTGCAAAAATGGGATGAGAATCCTGTCCCTAGGGGAAGCTCTGTTTTCCTTTCCCCTTTTGCCATGATCTCTGACCAGAACTGAGTTTGACCCTATTTTTCCCTCCTAAATAATACAACCCAAAGCGCTTTTGCAAAGAATTAATTGTAGCAAGTCGACTTTTATCAAATCCATTATAAATGTCCATTAAAATGCTTCAAAATGCTCAAAAGAGAACTCACAACTCCCAACTCATGCAGCAAAACCTTCAGTAGAAGCAGAACCAGAAATAAGAACTTGGTGTTGCAGCTCCGTTTTCCTCCCAATGAGGAAATGGTGATGTGGGATGAGATTGAGAAATAGCATCAGTTTCTTGGTTTTTTAGCAGATTTTTTATTGGGATTTGGGGAATTTTTTACCCTATTCCTGCAGATTTACTGAAGATAGGCAGCATTTACTTCAGTATTTATCCTTATCCTCAAAAGATGTAGGATTTTTTGGGGGGGAAGGGGGTTTGTGGAGTTTTTTTTTTTGTTGTTGTTTTGGTTTGGTTTTTTGGTTTGTTTGGTTTTTTGTTCGTTTTTTTTTGGTGGGTGTTTTTGGTTGGTTGATTTGGTTTATTTTTGTTTGGTTTGGTTTGTTCTTTTTTCCTCTTTTCTTTTTTCCTTTTTCCTTTTTTTTTCCCACAGCATCTTTAGAAAGACGAACACCATTTCCTATTTTTGGTTTAAAACTCCTCCTTTCCCCCCACAATCTGCAGGAGCAACCAAAGGAAGCAGCAAATTAAAGCAGCACAGGCTGAGGAAAAGGATTTAACCTGCTCTGGGCTGTGAGAAGAGCTTCACTCTTGCTCATTTTCAGCCTAACCCCAGAAAAGTGAAATAAAATGCTGCTGGCAGTGAGGTGAGGTCAAACCTTTCTGTGAAGGACAAAACCCTGAGCAGAAATTCTTTGTTCCTCTGTGGGAAGCACCTTTGATGTCTGATTCCATCTTCTGTCTGATGCAGCAAGTTCAGCTTTGAATATCTTTCTATTTTAATCTATTTCTATTTTAATATTCCCTTTGGATCTTGGATGTCTACACCCATAAGTGAATCAACACCTGATTCTGGTACCCAAGAGCCTACCTGGAGACTACCTAAATTTTTTAATTTTAAATTTCCGCTACTGCTTCCTCCACTCCTAGAAAGGAGGGCTTCCATCTAAGAGCACAGCAGTGCTCAGTCCTCATCTTTTAAATGAATTTTTTAATTTTAAAATGTTGAATTTTTAATTAATGAAAACGGTGTGTGCAGAGAGATGTGGCTGGGATGCAAGGATTGGCTCTGGATTGGAATCACTCTAAACTGCTTAAAGGAGTTTCATGAAGGGTTTCCCGGGAGCTCTGTAGCAGCTGCTCTGAATTCTGCACTTGTTGATGTTCTCTGGCACTTCCAGATACGCCTTTAATCACAAAAGAGCTCCTGTACTTAATAAGACTGAATGAACTCAGGTGAGGCGGGGTTTTATATTTTTGGCAATTTTTTTGGACAGGTTTTTGTATAATTCTCACAATTATTGACAGAAAAGCAGGGAACAGGGGGGAAATCCAGGCCAACCGAGGCTGCTCTTGCTAAAATCAGCAGCAACCTGAAATCTCAGCAGAACTTCTGAGGCTCATTCATGAAAGCAGTTAAATTCAGAGTTGTGTTGGCCTGGAAGGGGAAGCTGGGTCAGGAGAATAATTAATGCTGTTAATTGAGTTAAAGACACCTGACACCATCCCAAAATAGCCTGAATTGCCAGAGTCTGGTTTGTCCAAATATTTTTGGTTTTTTAGCTGGTTAACATTGTTCCTTGCCCATCTCGACTTGATTCAGTTTCATTTTTGAGGTGAGATCAGGTGTGTTTACAATGAGAGATAAATCTCTGCCAAAACCATTGTAATAAACCCTGTTCTGATGAGCACAGTGAAATAAACGAGTTGGACAAGATGATCCCCAGAAGTCCCTTCCAGCCCTCATTATTCCGTGATTCTGTGATTGGAGAGTATTTGGAGCATCTTTACATTTGGTTGTTTTATAATTTTTTAAAGTTATTTCTTATAGGTTTCCACCTCAGAGAAGTCAATGCCTTTCTTCAAAAGAATTTCTATCCCTGAGCATCTGCACGGTGAAATAATGCAGGTGATGGGGGACATTATCAAATTCAGAATTATTATCAAGTAAAGCAGAATTATTGCTCTGTAAGGTAAAGGCATTCAGAGTGGCTTTGTGCTGAGGAAGGATAACCTTCAATTTTTATGGGAATAGATGGTTTTTATTTTAATTTCTGTGTTAAAATTATCAAAAATTATTGTGGAGGTGAAGCTTCAATCTGACTTCAGCCATGACTTACCTGAGAAATTCCACTTAAATAACTCTGAGAATGCAAAACATGAGGGTAAACTGTGCCAGAATTGAAAAAGGAGCCATGACTGTGCTGCTCTAAAAGTGATTCTGGTGAGTGCAATTTTTTCAGCTGAAGCTTTGATAATATTCCCAATCCAGGGCTGATGGAAATGGGAAGAAGGAACACGGGAAGAAGGAACATGGGAATACCATAAATAAAATGACTGTTACACTTCACTGCCTCTGATTTTCTGTATTTCCTAAACTGATGCCTTAGGATTTTAACCTATTTGTCAAATCCTGTACTCCATTTAGTGCATAATACGAATACTAATACTAATACTAATACTAATACTAATACTAATACTAATACTAATACTAGTACTAATACTAGTACTAGTACTAATACTAATACTAATACTAATACTTCTAAAGTATTAGCTACTGTCTCCACATTTTGGTCAGACAGAACAATCCCTCTAGGCCTGACGCCCGAGGACGCCCTACAGCCTCAGGCCCCAAAAAGTACCAACAAAAGTGAGCTGGGAGGAGCAAACTGGGGGAATGTGACTTCATTACCTGGAGCTGGAATTGGAGGATTAACCCCTGATATGTAAATGAACCAGATTTATAATTGTGTGACAAACTCGTGCCCATTGTCTATGTTGGGTGTGGCCTCTGGGAGGCCCTGAGCACCCAAGGTGCATCTATTGAAGGCCTTTAATAAATATTTACTCTCATTCTCTTAATCCCGTCCAGCCTCTGCTCTAGGCAGCCACTCCAAGGCATCAAAACCGCTTTTCAAACAGCGAACGCGAATCCTCCCCGGCCGAGCTTTCTCTCTTGGCTCGGAGCGACACCCACCTTCATAACCCTGGGCAAGGTTGTGCCTGATGATGTTCACTGGCTGCTCGGGAAGGTTTTTGGAAGGGGACTGGCTGCTGGGCACCAGCGAGTTGGCGTAGTGCCACTGGCACTCGCCGTTGGTCTGCAGCGCGCCCAGGAAGAACCGCGCCACCTCACAGGGCGCCCCTTGGGCCTGCCCGAACTTTGCAGGCAGCATTTGCTTCTTGCCACTGAAGACGTGGGAATCCACAGGGAAGTGTCCATAGTGGTAGGAGAAGGGCAGGCTGTAGGGAGGGGCGTACAGGAGCTCGCTGCTCTCTGAATGGAAGTTCTGTTCCTGAAGGGCGGCGGCGCTGGCGGCGGGGCTGGAGCGCCAGCTCCCCACCTGGCTGCATTCCAGTTTGTCTGCTTGGAACGAGCTGTATTGCTGCGGGGAAGAGGGGGAAAAGAGCAGGGGAAGAGAGTTAAAGGAGGAACTTGTAGAGGAAAGCACAGAACGTGTCGGACAGGCACCCAGAGCTGGGCCTCGCTGGCTCAAGGGTGGACTGAGCGCTGCGTTTAAAGTTCCTCTCTTCACGGCTTTGCCTTCATGTGGGAACAAAAAACCTGCTTTGATTTGATAATTTTGGGGTTCAGTTTTACAGAATCACAGGATACCTGAAGCTGGAAAAGCCCTCCCAGCCCAGGGAGTCCCAGCTGCGCCCAGTGCCCACCTTGTCCCCAGCCCAGAGCTCTGAGTGCCACCTCCAGGTGCCACCTGCAGGGATGGGCACTGCAAACCTCCCTGGGCAGCTTTTCCCAATCCCTGAGCTCCCTTTCCATGGGGAAATTGCTCCTGGTGCCCACCCTGAGCTGCCCTGGCCCAGCCTGAGGCCGTTCCCTCTGCTCCTGTCCCTGTTCCTGGAGCACAGCCCGACCCCCCCCGGCTGTCCCCTCCTGGCAGGGACTTGTGCAGAGCCACCAGGGCCCCTGAGCCTCCTTTGCTCCAGGCTGAGCCCCTTCCCAGTTCCCTAAATCTATCATATCCTAATTTGAATGTTTTTCAATATTTCCTGCACCTCAGGGATGCTGATTTTTCCTAATTAAGCCCTTCCCCTTCCCAAGGTCTGACCACCCTTTCCAGGAAGAAATTCCTCCTGAGACATCAAGAACTCCACACACACCAACAGTAAATGGCACACATTCTACATCAGCACAAAACTTCACAATTCCAAGCACAGGATTTTCTTCTTTTTGCCAAGAAAAGACATCATGAGTAAAGTGGTTCCCACATTCCATATCCCAAAGGTTTTCCATCCCTTGCCACAGCTGGGTTGTGCTACCTGTACTTTCCACCCCAAGGAAATAAAGGTCTTAATTTTATCCTGCTTTATGATGGATTTCCCTGGGTAGACAATCCTATGGTCTGTTTTATAGTGAATTCAGTCCTGAATTATCTCTGCACTGTCCCAAGCACTCTGTAAGAACAACTGGTAATTAAATATTGCTGGAAAATTTACCTGTGGTGGGTAAGGTGTTGTTCTGAGTTTTGCCTTCATTTTATTACTTTTGGGTTTTACTATTTTCCTTGTTTCCTGCGAGGTAGGTACTGAGTTTCTGCATGAAAACTGTGACTTGGAAATGGTAACCTGGTCCAGTGACAACTGAAGTTCCTTGTACTCAATATCTCTGCAAAAGAACAGCCCAGTAAATTAAAAGCACAGAAAAATCCAAACTAACTCCTGTAAAAATACATGTTAGCATTTACAAGGCTCGGATTTTCACTCTTGTGAGATTTTCAGAGTCTGGGGATGTCAGGAGGCAGAGAATCTTATGGAGTGAGCTCATTCCCATGCAAGTCTATAAAAAAATTCCACTAGGAATCACATAAACAACTTTGGATGAAATGTCCCCTCTCTCTGAGCCTGAGCTGCATCATCTTCCCTCAGCCATCCCTGGCTCCCTGTGGTTTGGAATCATGGAAAGACAGAGATCGATTAATCTCTGTCCTGATCAGTCAGGAATTGGTCTCTGCCCTGGTTCTCACAGTCAGCCCTGAGGAAAGGAAAAGGAGCAACGTTGTTCCCCTGTCAGCAGCGTGTGCTTGTAACTAAACCACACAAGCTGCAAGGTTGGTTTTGATCAAAACCATCATGGAATACTCAACTTGGGAAGAGATCTTCAAGCTCATCCAGTCCCACCATCAGCCAGCCCCACCAGCATCACCCCAAACCCTGTCCCCAAGGGCCACATCCAGTCTGCTCCTGAGCACTCCCACACACAGGGACTCCAAACCTCCCTGGGCAGCTCAGCCCAAGGCCTGACCACTTCTTCAAAGGAAAAATCCCTTCTAATCTCCAATCTGAACCTGTCCTGACAAAATTAAGGGCATTTCCTCTCCTCTTTTCCCCTGGGACATGGGAAAAAGCAGAGCCCGACCCCCCCTCAGTGCCCTCCTGGCAGGAGTTGTGCAGAGCAGTGAGGTCCCCCCTGAGCCTCCTTTTCTCCAGGCTGAACCTCCCAGCTCCCTCAGGAAATGTTTTCCAAACCCTTCACCAACTCCACTGCCCTTCCCTGGACAAGATGAAGATTTCTATAACACTGATAATAATTAACATAATCACATTTTCTCTCAACTAAAGAGATGGGACCACACGAACAGAGAAAGCCGCAACACGCGAGCACAGAGTGACACTGGAGGACACAAGCAAAGAAAACTCGGCGGATTTAATCATTAATGAGGCAATTAGTGATAACAGGTAATGGTACAAAGTATTTGGACTTACGTAAGGACATAATTGACACTCACTATGCAGTGAGGCCGTGACGAACGGCTGTTGTGCACGATGGTGGCGTAGCTCTGCACCCACACCCAGCCTCCCTGCTTGGACAGCAGCCGGTAGTACTTGGTGGTCACTTGGCCTTTCACCAGCACTGGCAACACAAGAAAAAGAAAATTTTAAATCAAAAATTCACATTTTTTGGACTCACGACCACTTCCTGGTGATGCCTTAAGTTTGAGCTTTTCTATTTTTCACATTCTGTGCTGGTTTAATGTGCAGTTCTGGGTTTCATATTCAGGGTTGCTGAGCTCTCTGCACAGAGCAGGGACACAAAACAATTCCTTTCCAGCTGGGACCAAGGACAAATTGGAGGCCCAAGAGTGGAAACAGCAGTGAAGGAAGAGAGGGAACAAGGAGGATGGAGCTTCATCAGCTGGAGCTGGAATTGGACAATAACTCCAGTTTCTGATGGACCCAAACCTATCCAAGGGTGACAGTGCCCTATAAAATGGCCTCCCCCCTCATGACCGGTGGCCATTTTGTGCCCATTTGTGGGTTTGACTTGGGTGCAGCCCCAAGGGGTTCCTGCACTGCCCAAGCTGGATCCTTTCAATAAATCCCTTTTATCCTTTTATTCCACCCAGTCTCTGTTTCCAGCTCAGCCTTTCCAGGCATCCCAGAGGTTTATTTGCAAGCCAAGAGCTTTTCTCCCTCACAGAATCACAGAATTAATGAAGTTGGAAAAGACCTTTGAGGTTGTTGAGTCCAGCCTATGTCCTAACACCCTCCTTTCTCTTCCTCCCAATAAGCTTTAAATAACCCCCTGCAAAATTACCTATCCTGCCCCTTTCTATTGATTCATAACACACATTATTTATATAAAATTTGAAGATTCCTAAATTTTGTCTTCCTTCTTTTCTCCGTCACTTGCAGTCACATTCTTCACAAACACTGCTTTAAAATTTCTAATTGCAAATGAAAAGTTCAAGGCAGCAAAAGTATTTTGAAGCGGACACAAGTCTTTTGAAAGAAGGAGAGGAAATGGCCTCAAATTGCACCAGGGGAGGCTCAAGTTGGAGATTGGCAAAGAAAATTTCCGTGGCAGAGTGGTCAGGCCTTGGGATGAGCTGCCCAGGGAGGTTTGGAGTCCCTGTGTGTGGGAGTGCTCAGGAGGAGTCTGGATGTGGCCCTTGGGGACAGGGTTTGGGGTGAGGACTGCACAATCCTGAAAGTCTCTTCCTGCTCTGAGGAATCTGAGATTTTTTTCCAGATTATTTGGAAGCACTTCTCTCATAGCTTGCCACATTATCACGTATTTTGCAATGTATTTTATTCTGTGCTGTTTTTTTCCTCTGTAGTCATGAAGGGTGATTTAAAATGGTAAAATTAAAAAACTCTTTGGTTGTGAAGCACCCGAAGAAAGACAAGGACAGAGAGGGGAATCAGATATCTGCTAAATTCACCAGCCATGTAATCCTCCCGGAGCTATTTTGGATCCTCTGTGAACAAGGATGTTTTGGCAGGAGGCTGTGCTGTAACAGGAGTTGTGCAGCATCTCTGAATATTTAATCCAGCCACAAATATTTCTGGTTGAGTGCCAGGCCTTTATCTCAGGATTCGCTAGAAGATAACGCCCAGCCTTTGAAGCTGGTTTTTCTCTTGTGTGGCTTTGGATCATTCCTCTGGGAAACTCCATCAAATCTCCTATCCAGTTATTTACTGTAAATTAGGGAATCATGGACTGAGCTTGCTGCACGAATTTTGTAAAAAAAAAAAAAAGTGGGCAATGGCAGAAATTCCTTTATACAAATATAATTAGGAAATGGAATCTAAATCTGCTCAATGTCGGTTTTAAACCATTCCCTTTGTCCTGTCACTTTTTGCCCGTATAAAAAGTCCCTGTCCCTCCTTTTCATGCATTTCCTTGTGGTACTGGAATGCTCAGTGAGGTCTCCCCAGAGTCTGGGGCACATGGGCCACCTCTCTGGGCTGCTTCCTCTCCTATCCATTGCACCTCCCAAGGTATTTAAACTTCCCTTCCAATCCAGTTTATCTCCCAAAGAAAATCTTGCAAAACTGACAGGTCTTTCTGGAAGTGTCAATTTTTCCATTTCAGGATGGAGGTGCCTGTGTGTTCAGAAGGCAACAAAATGAGCACCTCAAACTGTCTGCAGCTCTGATCTCTGCTCCTGGCACAGGGACAGCACCCAGGGAGCAGCTGGAGCTGGGCCAGGAGGGATTTGGGATGGATTTTAGGGAAAGGTTCTTCCCCAGAGGTGCTGGGCAGGGAATGGTCCCAGCCCTGAGGCTGCCAGAGCTGCAGGAGCTGCCAGGGATGCCCAGGCTGGGATTTTGGGGGGTCTGGGCAGGGCCAGGAGCTGGATTGGGATAATCCTTGTGGATCCTTTCCAGTTGAGGATATTCCATAATTCCATGAATCTGCAGGACATTCAAAAACCCACCCTCCATGTCACCAAGCCACTGGGTGTTTGGGGTTTCAAATCTCTCTGAGCTATCAGCTTTGTGCCTCATTCCACTCCTTTATTTCTTCATGGAATTCTTTATGGGATGAGGGTGTGCAGATACAGTTAAAAAATCATGAGGAGTGTGTGTGTAAGGATGTAAACACACAGAGAAAATATAAAGACACTTGTGTTTTTTAAGAGCAATTTATCATTGCAATTTGAAATTCTTGAAGTGGCTACTCAAAGATTCTGTTCTAAAAATAGATAATATTAATAATTTAAGAATATATTAATAATATTAATAAATGTCTCTATGCCACAGTTTTACTATTTCTTAGTGTTCTAGCCAAATCCAGCTCCATAGTTGTGCTGCCCAATCCCTGGAAGTGTCCAAGACCAGGCTGGACAGGGCTTGGAGCAACCTGGGACAGTGGAAGATGTCCCTGCCGTGGCAGGGGGTTGGAATGAGATGATCTTCAAGATCCCTTCCATCCCAAACCGTTCTGCAATTTTATGATTTGGTGATTAATTCTAAAACACAAATGGTCCCGTTCCAGGAAATGATCTTTACATTTTAGCACAGGCCATGTAACAGGTAATTTTTGGAACGTGGTCTGGGCTTTTCAGAACAAGGTCTTTGTGCTGGTTTAATGAGCACGTTTTCCTTGAGTTCAAAATGCTTTGCTACGCTCAGTCTTCCAAAAGAGAAATTAATGCTGTCACGGATCACTAACTATAACAAAGTTCTTCCGTGTACTCTGGGACTACTTTTGGCTTTCCTCCTCTCTCACTGATTTTTTTTTCAATCCCTGCTTTAGCTCTGCAGTTAAGACAGTGTTTGAAAAGATGTGAAAACCACTGAGAGCTACAGCGTTCAGCTTTCCTTCCTAATTACATGGATTAACCAGGATTTCTCTGGGGATGGGGAGGACTCTGTGCCTCCTGCTTTTTTAGCAATCTGGGGAAAGTCTGACCTTGGCTGAGGGACAGTAACTGAGACAGCGAGTGAGGTCAGCTTCCATCTGGCTCCGTTTGATGCTGAAAACGAAACCTCAGGAACGGGAGTGAGGCAAATCCACCACCCAGACAATCTGTGCAGGCTCAGGCTTCTTGGTGGCCTGTGCTGCAGTCCAAGGGGGAGGATTCCGTGGCTTTAGCCCCGGCCCTGAGAGGTGTTTTTTTGGAACTGGGTGTTCCAGGCCGGAGCCTCACTCCTGGGAAGCTGGAAAAGGCTCTGGGCTGTCAGCCTGGACTGTTCTAAAGGGCTCCACGGGCTCCCGGCGCGTGGCTGGGAGTTCCCGGCCTGCACTGAAGGATGCCTCTCCCAGAAATGGATTTCTTGGTGCCACCCTGGCAGCAGATCCTGTTTGAGCTGCCCTGGCATGTTGTGGGCCCGGCCCCTGGGCAGGGCACGGCGCCCAGCAGACTCTTTTTGGGTTTGGCCTCCTAAAATGCGGCGCTGCTCGGCCAGGAGGTTTGGGCGCTGGCAAAGCAGAGGCAGAGCCAACACCAGAGGCTGTGGCACTGTGCTTTTCTATAAAATAACCCTAGAAACACTTAAGGTGACTTCCAGGGAGCAGGAGGAGGGTTTGGTGGGGACACAGCTGGGTCACAGAGACCTGAATCCTGTTCAAGCTCCTGTGAGATGTTGCCGCACTCGGGATGCCCAAATCCCCCTCACAGTGGGGATTTCTCTGAGGGCACAAGGATATTTTGTCTGTACTGGAGCTCTGTCCTGTGTTTCAGATTGCAGGATCCTCAGGCAGGGCCTCCTTATTTGTGTGGCCACATTTCAGGGCAAGCACTGTGTGTATGAAAGGGGCTCTAGAAATAAATAACACTGCTTCAAACACCACAAATGTTTTCCTGGAGCTGGAAGCCAATCAAATGTTTCAAGCAGGAAACTCTCTTTGCTGCCAGCACACCTTAGGCAAATATTCACATCTACATTTCCCTCCTAGCTTGATGTTCTTGTTCTATCCCTCCTAACTTGTTCCCCTCACTGTTTCCTTTGTTTTATTCTCTGTGCTGCCTCACTTTGAGTTCAGCTGCTCCAGGTCTTCAGTTTGGGATTTTTTTCCCATTAAAAAAAAACTAATGGTTATCCTAGTTTAGGGTTGCTTATATATTTTTTTTCCCCTTAATACCCTTATTAGGTGTAAGATGTTTCTCTTTGGATTTCTGCATCAGGTGACACTTCATCATCAGATTGCTTTATAGAATGGTACAACAAACCTGCCAGCCTTCCACTGCTCATATTCCTGAGACATTTGCTGATGGATGCTGGGGGAGCTCTCACAGTGCTCCCCAGAGGGACTTTGTGCACTTTACATCTGGTTTAATAATTCCCATTACTTGGTATTCCAACCATGACCTTGCACTGTTCCCACTGCTGCCCAAGCTTTACTCATTATTTTGTGCTTCTTGGGATTTATCTGCTTTCATAAATTCCTACGCATGGCTCGCATTTTTCTTCTGTTTTTAAAGATTACAGTCATTTATCTTGAATCTACAGAACTGCTCTTAGTATCCTATTTGGCTGAGGGTGGGTTTTTTTTTTTCTCCTCGTGGAAGGATGTGGTGGGTAATTCAGTGAACATGATTTGTCTCTTCGTTTAAAGCTCCCGTCGTACATGGATCAAACTGTGGCAGCCACAGAATTATCCATCCTGCTAGTCTAAAGTGGAAAACTGTTTTCCAGAGGTGATTGTGGCTGTGGTGGCATCATCTCTGTGCTGGCTGAAGGACGTATTTCAAACAGGCTGCTGGAAATACTGAGTTGATTTTGAACGGGTCAACAGCCACATCCACATGCAGATGTCACCACTACAGAGAGGGTGTCCCTGGCAGGATATTCCATGTGTCCTGGTCATTCTTTTTTTTTCCCAGTTCTCAGTGGCTCGGAGTGCTCAGTAATGTTTTGGTAACTCTGAACTCGCTGTACAGATCAGCTTTTGCTTTCCCAGGTGTAGCACACCCTGCCACCGGTGGAATTCAGCACTTGGAATTTCAGCTCGGGCTTGCCAAACACAGCTACAACCCCCCTGATATTCCAGATCCTCATGAATAGCACGCACTAAGAGAAGAAGGGAGCCTAAAAGAAGGATTTGACTCTGGCTGCTTCCAGCCGACGGGAGCAATCTGGAAAAAAAATTCCCTGACATTTGTTTTTGGATGTCATCTTTGCCTCGTATGGGCTGCAGCAAACGGAGCCAAATCCAGAGTTCAGCCGTCCCCTCAATTTGCTTTTCAAATTAATGTGCTACTGAATGAACTCCTTCCCAGATCCAGATGTTTGAAGATATGATTAGTGACTCTGTTGGAAGATGGGAAATTATTAAATGTGTCATTTTTTTCCCTGACAATCCATTCTCCGAACCTCATCCACATGCTACTAATGAATGTCCCTCCGAGGAGTTTTTGGGATTGCATTCCCTTCAAACACAGGATGATTATTACTAACATATTTCAGAGGAATGCAGAGCTGCTGCTTAGTTTTTGTTTTAACAGCAGAGGCTAGTGAAGTTCAGGTTTTCCCCTCTCATTCACTTGCTCTTTTGCTTTTCTTTTCCCTCAAGAGATCACCACCCAGAACCAATTCCAAATATCCAAAATATCCTGGATCCCCTAAGTACAAAGATAAAACTGGCCAGATAAGTTGGTTTGAGTGTTGGTTGTTTTTTTCTTTCCAGAAGCCCAGCATATTGAGCATCCAGCTTATTTACACAATGAATGTTTTCCTGAAGTGATAGCCAAGAACTTTTGAAAATCTGTCTCCAGTCAAGATTTGGAAAGGATTTTTTCCTCGCTTTCCAGCATGGTGCTTGTTGTCTGCAGAACTTCTCACTGTACTCAGTGTATTTCATAGAATCACGGAATGGTTTGGGCTGGAAGGGATCTTAAAGATTATCCCATCCCTCCCCTGCCATGGCAGGGACACCTCCCAGGTGCTCTGAGCCCCAGTGTCCAGCCTGGCCTTGGGCACTGCCAGGGATCCAGGGGCAGCCACAGCTGCTCTGGGAATTCCATCCCAGCCCCTCCCAGGGAACAATTCCTGCCCCAAATCCCATCAAACCCTACTCTGAAGCCATTCCCTGTGTCCTGTCCCTCATCCCTTGGGAATTGTCTCTCTCCAGGTTTCCTGCAGCTCCTCCAGGCCCTGCAAGGCCACCCTGAGCTCAGCCCAAAGCTTCTCCTGGCCAGGCTGAACAATGGCAGCTGTGCCAGCCTTTCCTGCCAGCAGAGCTGCTCCATCCTCTGCTCATCCTGGAGCCTCCTCTGGGCTCTCTGCAGCAGCTCCAGCTCCTCCTGTGCCTCCAGCCCAGGTACTTACACAGGTGGTGAGCGTAGCGCAGGTGGAAAACATCGCAGCCGTGGACGTGGTGGTACAGGGTTTTTTCTATCAGGTCCTGGGGTTCGTATCCAGTTAATTCCGTGACCCTGGCAAAGGAAAAAAAAATCTGCGATAAACAAAATCTCTAGGAATATTCAGTTTCAGTAAGCCAACATTTGATTGTGCCAACAAATCGGTGCCTGAAAGCCGCGGGACAAAATGTTAGTTTTGGAAACAGAAACCTCACCTTTACAAGAAAAGAAACCCTTTCAGCCCAGCCAAAGCAAGGTGCAGCTTTTCCCTGGTACAGCCAGGCAGGAAAAAGAGCTCTTTTACTGATTTCCACCTTGGGCTTTTGCCACTGCCACGGGTCCTTTGCACAAAGTTCCACTCGAGGAGCTGCTCATGAAACAATAAAAGCTCTCTTGTGGGCTGCTGACACATTTTCATTTGCTTTTGCAAAGCTACCAGCGTAGAAAGTGTGTTGGGCCACATGTGATCATGGCGTGTGAATAAATCCAGACTGGTGCCTAACAGGAGAAAAAAGCAGGAGCTTATTCCAGCTGAGAATGTGGAAAGACAAGGAGGTGTGAAGACCACAGGGTGAGGAAAGGAAAGCTGAGGCAAAACTTAAAAAATAAAAATAAAAATCCCAGAGGTAGAAGAATGAAACTAATTAAAATCAGCAGCATCTCTGCAGATGTTAAAGAATCAAATTCAGAGGTCAGACTTACATTGGGTCAGACCTGAAGAGTCAAACTGCATGTTTCAAACGGCTTTTTTTTTTATTATTTGAGGAAAAAACAGTCCTTAAAGTACATTGCACCACTCAGCCAAAGTGTGGCTTGTTCACCCAGGGTTTTTTGGGGGGGTTTGTGATGTCCTGGGCTTTCTTTGCCTAAAGAAGACAGGACAGTGAGGAATGTCCACATGAACAAGTGACACCATCCCTTAGCAGGTGAGTGACAGTAAAATTGTCCCTGCTGAGGGATCCTGCAGCAGCAGATGCATCTGCCCATTTTAGTTCCAGGAGTTTTACCTGGGACTAGCTCCAGTCGAGGGCTGTGCACTGAAATATTTATTGGAGTGTCCTCAGGGTGCTCTTGGAGGTTGTTCTCCAGTTCAGATCAAAGGAAAATCCAGTTTAAATGCCCCAAACCTCTTCCTGCCATGAACTGAGTGGGGATGGGGAGGGCATGGGCTCCAAAGGTCTGAAATTCACCATGGTGAGGATGCACAGCACCACAGATAACACAGGAGCGCCCACAGAAATGAACAGGGAGTCCCAAGAAATACCTGTCATTGTTGCAGATAATGTACATTTTGATTTTTTTTTTTGAATTGTGACTGTTGTGCATCTTCTGCACTCATAGCCCGACTCCAACCAGCCCAGTGGAGACTGAGGACATTGTGCTTGAGAGGGTTGAGAGCTTGGATTCTTCTGAAGGACAACAAATCCAAATGCCTTTGAACAGATGCTCGTGTTCCTCCTCTGCAGTGTGTGCCCATCCCAAATCCTCACTGAAGCCAATCAGGATCGCAAAATACTGCTGGAAGATCCCAGAATCCCAGAATCCCAGAATGCCCAGGTTGGCAGAGGCCCTCAAGATCATCGAGTCCAAGCCGTGCCCAACTCCTCAACTCAGCCCTGGCACCCAGTGCCACATCCAGGCTTTCTTTAAACACATCCAGGGACGGTGACTGCAGCACCTCCCTGGGCACTTCAGGTCTCCTGAGTTCTTCACAGTCTTTTTAAATCCCCTGGCAATGAATGCACCCCAAAAATCAGAGTGAGCAGCTCGCTTTGGAGGGAAGTGACTGTCTTCTCCTTCCATGAACGAACTCCTGAGTGGTTTATGTTGTGTCAGGTGTCCAGAAAGGGGTTTTGAGCTGCTCCTTCCCATGGCTTTCGTGCTGCCTGCTGTTACCACTCAAGATCCATCCCCTTGTATGGAAACCAGAACCAAGCCTGAAACCAGCTTTTTCTAACTCCCAACATGCCTCTGCTTCGAGCAAATACAGTTTGGTTTGCTCAGCTGGGAGAGCAAAAGGCTTTGGTGAAGCTGAGTTCCCCCGCTTGTCCCGTGCGTGGATGACACCCATCTGCTCCTCGGTAAACACGGCTCTGCAACAGCTCTGGGTCTATCCCTGCTCCTGTCAACACCTCTGCTTGTTCCGTGGCCTTTGAAGACACTTCTGTCTCCAGGCAGTTCCTCCCAGGCGCATCATTTCCTCTTCCCCACATGCAAGGACGTGTTGCTGAACCCCTCGTGCTCCTTTGTAGCCGCGGCACGAAGCGACGCGTGCCAAAAAAATGAGGAAGGGTTCCAGAAACAACGAGTTCTTTGTGTCCCAGCAGCTGGTGGAGCCCCTGTCTCCTGGGCTGAGCACGGAGAAAAGTCTCTTCCTGCATGGTTGACCTCCGCTCCCTTGGATGCAGAGGTTTTCTCACACATTCACTACGTGAAAATATTCCCTGCAAATCCAGCCCGCCAGGGAAACGGGGAATGTGGAACAGGATTTTTGAAGAATGATCATCTTGTCAATACTTTGTGTATCTGGGATTTTCCCTTCAAGGTCTCCTGGGCTGGACAAAGTACTGTATCCTACAAGGTGCCTGCTCCAAAAGCAGAGAAATGAATTTCACTTCTGGTTCTGTGCTGATGTGGATGCAGGGCTCTCCTTCCTCAGCTGTTTTTCCCAAAATTTTGGGGTTTTTCCTGTTTTAGTGTGCAGTAGCCAATGGAATTAATTTCTATTCTAACAACCCCATTATTAGTGTTGGTTTCATGGTTAAATTATTACACTAAAAGACAGAACCCTCCTTCCTTACTGCTCTCTCAAAAGCTTCCTGGATGAGTGTCTGAGCCCAGCCAGTTGTTTGATCCCAAAATTCCACTTTTGGGGTTGTTTTTTTGGGTTTTTTGGTACATCCTCATTCCCTTTGCTGGCTTTGTATGATAATAAAAAAATATCACAGCTCCTGTGACCAATCCTTACAGCAAGGAGCTTTTAGCCGACCCTAAAAGCGCAGCCAGGTTAAATTGGACAGGCTCTATTTTCTCTTTTTATTTTTGATTTCCCTCATTTCCTATTTGCATTCCAGCCAAAGCTTGGTCTATCTAGCTGCCCTTCCTCATCTGTTCTTCCCAAAACTTTCTTTAAGAAGCTCCCATTTTTGTGTGTAGCAGCCAAAGGAATTCATTTCCATTCTAACCACCCATTATTAGCGTTGCTTTCACGGTCAAAGCATTTTTGCCCCGTTCGGGAACTTCGGTCAGCGCTGGAGATGAAAGAGCTGCTTACCTGGAATCGAGGAAAATCAGCTTTAAATCCAAGCTGGCTCTGAACATGAACATGTTGCTGTGGAGCTTGATCTCAGTGATGGCACTGGGGGGCAGAGATTGGCCCACGGCCACCAGCCCCACGATTTGGTAGCAGGAATCGTACAGGGACATATCCAGCATGTACTGGCGGATCTTCAAGTAGCCACTGCAGTGGATCACCTGGAAAAAGATGGAAAACAACCTCAGGACTGCTGTGGTTTCTTTTTTTTTTTGGTAGTTTTATGATTTTTTTTACATAGATATATAAACTATTTTTTAGCATTTTTTAAATTATGAGTTATGTGGTATTTTAAGTTAATAAATTAAAAATGGTTGGATTTTTAATAAGGTTATAAGGGTAAAGTGTTTAACTAAGAGATATTATGTAAAGTATTTTTATTTAAATTTAATAGGTAATTAATATTATATTATTAGTTATATTAATATAATATA
>VXBU01007102.1:190494-216284 GCA_013400315.1 Bombycilla garrulus
AGGTCTTTTAGAGATATTTTATCCAATTCACTCCCAGAACGTGCTTTATTTCTGCTTGACCACCAATAATTAATTATTTGTCATCCACGCAGCCCCTGCACTGGGGACTTTTCTCTCCAATCACTGCAGGAAATGGGGTGGATGAATATTGGGGTACACAGGACAGAGAACACTGATTTAATGAACACAGTCTGAGAACCAGGGTGCCTTGGCAGAAGCAAACAGAGCTTTGAAGATTACGAGTTGAGTGGATCAAGAAGAGAAGATTGAATCAAACCTCTGCAAGCAAGAGATGTTTGTAAAATGTCCAAGTTTCTCTGTGTGATGTTTAAGATAATGATTGTAGTAAAAGATTGCTAACCCTGGAATAGTATATAAGCATTTTGGAAACCTCAGTAAAACTGAATTCTGATCCCGAATCAATCCTGCCGTTTCTAAATGACCAATAGATGGAGAAGAAGAAGCAGAATTAATGCACCAAATCCTCCATCTTGTCTTCTATCCACTGTGCTAAAAACCCAAAACTCTCAGTTTTTCCCCCAGTGACAAATGACACTTCTGTCCATTTCACATCCCACAGAACCCAATCCATCCCAAACTCTTGGAAGCCTCTCCATGGTGGAAGGTGAAAAGCAGAGCTCTCCTGAGGGCCAGAGCCCCTCAGCTCAGGAACAGGAACATTTCCCGTGCTCCAGATTCCAACACCCACCCAGGCTCAATGAGTTTATAAAGACATTAAATTCTGGGTCGTCTGGTGATTGCAGTTAATTTGTAAATAGAGATTAAGGCTCAGTAAATGCAGTTTTGTGTTTGCTGACAGCATGATTAATCCAGTATAGAAGCACCTCCTCTCTGGGGACTGCCTAATTGCTTTCTAATTAATACTTTAAGCTCCCTGATACAGGTTTCTTGTAGGTACAGTCAGAATTCTTGTTCATTGATAAAAAAAATCCGTAAGATTTTTTTTGTTTGTTTTTCTTTTTTTTAATGTCCATCTCTCTCCCACACACACTCAAAGATTGATTAAACCATTTACATTTTAACGAGTTATTATTCTGATGTAAATAAAGGCACTTTCAAAACGCCACTTAAAAAAACCCAGTGGGTATTGATGCATCACAAAGTGATAAAAAATAATTTATATTTATGCAAATGCACAAGAAAGAGTTTAAAATTGTCTGTTTAAATTCAGAGGGTGCTTTTGTTGTTTTTTATTTTGACGAAGCCCAAGTTTCTGAGCTCAGATTTCAGGATCTCTGTGTACAATTGCTTTTCACAGAGGTGATAATGACAGTGTTAGACTGTAAAAATTCAGTGTCAGCTAAAGGGGAGGGGGAAATGTAACTAGGCCAGCAGATTTATTTAGTGTGCTGCTGGAGTTCAGAAATCATCAGTGCCCCTGCCAACTTTGTGGTCCAAGCAGCAGGAATATCAGAATATCACATCCTTTAGCTGAATTTCTCCTTTTCTTCGGCTTTTAAGTGTGTCCTGTGCAAAGGAATTAATTTTCAGTGTACTTAAGCTCTAAACAACCTAGCAAACATCACCTGGAAATTAATTTTCAGCGCATTTGGGATTAATATTCAGTGTATTCAGTGGAAAAGGATTAATTTTCGGTGCATTTGGTGCTCTAAACAACCAACCATCACCTGGAAATGGGCTCCTCCTGCTGAACCTCCCTCCTCTCAGGGGTTGAAATGTTCAGCAAAAGCACATTAAGAAAATCTCTCAGCAGATCTCAATCCCCCCATCTCTTGTTCCATCAGTTTTTCCTGTGCTTCAGCTCATGAGGTGATTTCTTCAAAATTAAGTCCTGACTTTAAGCACAGTCAGGTGGAATAAATTTCGGCCCAACATTTCTCTCCACATGAAAGAATCCTTTGATTTTTCACTGTGCAAACTTTTAAGAGTGAGCCAAAGGAAAGTGACGCCTCTGGTTAACAGTGATAACTGGGAATTAAAAATCCCAAGGATCTGAAAATAAAAACTGCCTGTAAGGCTGAAAATAAAAACTGCTACAAATCTGCAAATAAAAAACTACTGCAAATCTGAAAGTAAAAACTGCCTGTAAAGATGAAAATAAAAACTACCTGCACATCTGAAAAAAAAAGACTACTGCAAATCTGAAAATAAAAGCTACCTGTAAAGTTGAAAATAAGAACTACTGACAGCTGTTATTTCATGGCTTCTGATTTCATGTCAGAAATAAAACCAATCACACAAAGGGTAAATTGATAAACAGACTTGGTGGTTTAGTACAATTCCACCCCGAGGTGATGGCAGTGCTTGGGTTTTTTTAGTGTCGAGGCCAAGGAGGTGCCTTGTGTGAGCGGGTGGGACGTGGAAAATTTCCAAATTCTTGGGTCTGGGTTCCTGCCTCACCTGCCCCCTGTTCATGGGGGAATAAAACCCAGCTGTGTGCTTCTGGCAGCTCCAGATAATTCCCGGTGACCAAGGCGAGGGAGTGTGCCACAAATTTTAAATTTGAATCACCGAGGGCGTTTTGGGCATCTTTTCTGATCATTTTTCATCACAAATTTAGCTCTCAGCTACGCAGATGTAAAAATAAAACCCCCAAACAAGCAGCTCGATAAATAAACTTGTCAATTATGAAAAATTTCAGGGGTGGAGAAGCGATTTATGAACATTACCTTGTAGCCACTGCATGTCAGCCCTGCATTCCTCTTGGCTAGGACACACTTCATCCTCAGGAAAAAGGATCTCTCGATTTCATACTCTGAAAGCACAAAGCAGAAAATAAATTGAAAAAACAGCAAAAATCTGCTGATTTATTCCTGAAGATCCCAAATCTGCCCACCACGCTGCCTTTCCCAAAGGCAGGAGCAGAAATGAACCGTTCTCCTTTCCCACTCCATCCCTGCCCTCAGGATTTATTTCACCTTCCTGTCAGAATTCCCCGAGAAATTTGGAGAACTCAGAGGGAAAGGAAAGGAAAGGAAAGGAAAGGAAAGGAAAGGAAAGGAAAGGAAAGGAAAGGAAAGGAAAGGAAAGGAAAGGAAAGGAAAGGAAAGGAAAGGAAAGGAAAGGAAAGGAAAGGAAAGGAAAGGAAAGGAAAGGAAAGGAAAGGAAAGGAAAGGAAAGGAAAGGAAAGGAAAGGAAAGGAAAGGAAAGGAAAGGAAAGGAAAGGAAAGGAAAGGAAAGGAAAGGAAAGGAAAGGAAAGGAAAGGAAAGGAAAGGAAAGATGAGAAAGGAGAATTAATCAAAAGATAATTAGGTGTCCAAATTTCTGGTTTTACCACCCTTCACAATGAATTCCCTTGTTCCTAAACAGCTGAATCCAGTCCTGATTGGTAAAGGGAAGGAAAAATGTCCTTTGGAGCGTAGGGAAATTCAGGGGATCTCCAAAATAATGACAGAATGGGAAACAAGGAAACTCAGTGGGTTTGTAATAATTGCAGTGGCTGGTCGTGCCCAGACCTTCTGGACTCCATGTGCAGAGTCTTCCCAAACTATCCTGGGAGGTTGTTTTTAAACAAATATCCTCATGGATAACCCCCAAAAAGGTTTAAAGTTCATGGGGTTATTGCTCAGGTACACAGAGTATGAGGCAGGAATATTCTGATAGAATATGATATTATTGTCTGTAATGGTAATTATTCTCAAGAACAGTTCAGACACCATGAATAATTCTGGTTTTTACTGAAGTTTGCAGTTAGGCAGAACTCTTTTAAGAAAAGAACTCTTTTTTTCTTTTTAGAGAAGAAAGAAAACCCATTTGGCACAGCTGTGAGCAAGAGAATTGGGGAAGCAGAAGGGTTCTCAGGGTTTTAACCAAAATCCACTGTCATCGGTCGGGAACTTTCTTTAATTTGATTTAATTGCTGAGTTTTACACCTGATTTCTGTGCCTCCATCACCCAATTCACCCCTCCTGGCCACACACCTGCGGTGGTTTGAGCCTGGCACCACTGCCTGGGTCCAACGCATTCTATATATTAAATTCTGGGCTTAAAGGTCTGAAGATACAACTACAGAAAAAGAATTTAGCAAGGAGGGGAAAGAAATCTTTTCTGAGCGTTTGAACTTCCAATTTATCTCTCTAATTAAAATTAGATCCCAGGGAGGCGGCACCAAACCCATCCCATAACGGCCTGGATGTGCAAGACTTGAAATAATATCCATAATTAATTATTTCTTGTAGTAACTTTGTCAGTGTGACCCCTCCCAGTGCCCCTGAAAACAGCAGAAATGGGCAACAAAGCCAAAAAAAAAAACCTAAAATTAAACTTGAATTAAATTTAATTGAATTTCCCAATTAAATAGAATGGGAAATAGAGTCCTGGAATCTTTCTGGATGCTGCCACATGCATCAGTGTAAAACAAAACTCAAGATACCACATCCAGGCTGCACCTGATGCTGTAAAGATTCTCCACTCTGATGAGGATGATGTAGAAAATGGGATGCTTAGAGGTTTAGCAAACAAAGAGGGAGATACTGAATATTCAGAGATATAATAATAAAATAAATTCTAAATAATATAATTAATTAAAATTTAATTAATTGTATTATTTAAATAAAATATTATACTGAATTTTGTTAATTATAATAGCTAAATGAATTATATTAGTTAATAAAATTAGTATAATTAATTTAATAATAAATAATATAATAATAAATAGGAGAAATCACAGTTAAGTTAGGAAAAAAAAAATTTAAAAATAGCAACATGCAGCATCTAAACCCAGTAATGAAATTATTGATATCACTGGGGTTCTTTCAAGGAAATGTGTGAGCGCAGAGAGAATTTGGGCTGTCAAGAAGGTAAAAGAGGCAAAAGAAAGAAACCCGGTGAAGTGCTGCCAGTTCTTAAAGGTCAAGAGATTTCTGGGTTAAGCACATGGAAATGAAAATCAAGAGAAAAAATAATGAATAATAAAATATTATGACTGAACCACAATGTAAGAAACACTAAAGGAAAATAAGCTTCTTAATTATTAGGGAATATTCATTGAATAACTGAAGCTTGGCCACTGTATTTAATTCTTCAGAAATGTTAATTATCCAGGTGCATCATTGGAAGTGATGTGAACACCTTTCCTCTAAGCATTAGAAAATGTTACAATTTCTGTGTATAAACTAGTCTAAAAGAAATTTGATTGATTTCTGTCACTATAGAGAAAAGGTGAAACCAACACAATGCAGACATCAGCTGCTGAAGGATGAGAAAAACAAAACAAAACAAAACAAAAACAAAACAAAAACAAAACAAAACAAAACAAAACAATCCTGGAGAGAGCAGAAAATCTTACAGAGATATTCAGCTGGAACTGGGTGATTCTTGTAGATCACTTCCAGCTCAGCTCTTCCATTCCATTCCATTCCATTCCATTCCATTCCATTCCATTCCATTCCATTCCATTCCATTCCATTCCATTCCATTCCATTCCATTCCATTCCATTCCATTCCATTCCATTCCATTCCATTCCATTCCATTCCATTCCATTCCATTCCATTCCATTCCATTCCATTCCATTCCATTCCATTCCATTCCATTCCATTCCATTCCATTCCATTCCATTCCATTCCATTCCATTCCATTCCATTTTCTATTTTCTATTTTCTATTTTTTTTCTATTTTCTTCCATTCCATTCCTGTGGATTTCCCACCCCTGGCAGTGTCCCAGCCCAGGTTGGACACTGGGGTTTGGAGCAGGACAGTGGGAGATGTCCCTGCCCGTGGCACTGGATAATTTTTAATGTCCCTTCCGACCCAAACCACTCCATGATTTTGTGATTCCATGAAAGCAGGGCCCATATCCACGCCCATGTCCATTTCAAATGCACCACTGTTTATTTTCTCTCCAAATCCACGTTTCCCTTATCAGACTCATCAAAGTTTTTCTGTTCTAACAATTCTTTCTGTTTTAATCATTATTTCCCTATTGCCTGCTCGGCTTCCAGAGCTCCCTGCCTGAACAGATAGAGCTGAGTAGATTCAGTAAAAGCTATAAATGAGGCAGAAATTAAATGTCTTCATTCAAATCTCAGCCCAGATTTGTCCAAACACCCTCCCAGACCTGAAACACAGTGACCTGGGTGTAAGAACACAGAAAATCCACTCTGGGGTGGACACAGAGAAGTTGTATTTCTTTCCCAGAGCTCCATTTCTACAAAGTGTCTCCTCTCCATTAATCCATTTTCTTTTCCTAGCATATCCTGCAATACAGTTTGATTGTAGGTGAGAATAAACCGTCTTTTTTCTATTTCACAGGTTTCTGTTTTCATACTCTCATAAACAGAAGAAACGCCGTGGTAAAGAAAAGGAGTCATGATATTTTGGATAAAGAGTTGTGCATTGGTTCACTCCCATTGCAGAACTGCCAAGCAGGATTCTCTGAGCATTTCTATGAAATTATGGTTTAGTTTATGGAAGCCAGGATTGTCCATCCCTAGAGGAGCAACTCTGAAATCCATCTTTGCTTTCCATTCCATCTTTAATCTCTCTTGACAGAAAACAGTCACAGAATCCTGTGGTTGCTCAGTGGAGTGAGAAAAAAGGATCACCGTGATTTTTTTTCCCCCACAGCTTCACCTCTCATGCCTGTGTTTTCTCTGAGGTAAAAGCTGCTCTTTTATCTCCCGTTTCCAGATTTTGACACGGGCAAAACACGGCTCTGCTCTGTTGCAGGACCACTTTGTAAATGGATATTCCTAAAACTGCCCAGGTGTTGCTTTAGGAATGGGGTATCTCATCTGTCACCACACACAAAAAAAATGGGGAAAGAAGAATCAAAATTGGGAGCTCTTGCCACAGGCAGTGATTGGTGTCTGCTCCACGGAGCAGCTTGGGTGAAAACCCAAATTCCAGCTCTAGGAGGAGACGGAAAACGGAAAAGACAAGAGTTTGTGGAGCAGTGCACTCGTGGCCACCTGATTAAACTCCCTGCAGGGTGGCTGTGCTCAGCTGGGCTCCAGGAACTGGCACAACGAGGGGACACAGCCTCCAGCTGCAGCAAGGGAAATCCGGGTTGGATATTGGGAAGAAGTTCTTGAGGAAAGGGTGATAAAGTGCTGGAATGGCTGCCCGGGGAGGTGCTGCAGTCACCGTCCCTGGATGTGTTTAAAGAAAACCTGGATGTGGCACTGGGTGCCAGGGCTGAGTTGAGGAGTTGGGCACGGCTTGGACTTGATGGTCTTGGAGGTCTCTTCCACCCTGGGCACTCTGGGATTCTGGGATTCTGGGATTCTGGGATTCCCTCCTGCCCACCTGTGTCTGCCTGGAGCTCCTGCATCCCCCGGGACAAGGCCGCGTGTGATAACCTGTCCCCATGTCCCTGCTGGGAACACAGAGGACACAAATCCATGTCTGGATAACACTTCACTCCCATCCCCCGGACCCTCTGCACCTTTCTGTCCCTTTCAGTTATTTTTGTTATTTTTTGGTTATTTTTGTTGCACCTCCTGTGCTCTGCTGCAATCCTGGGATCTGCAGAGCAGCTGGGTCCCACAGCTCAGGGCTCAGAGCCTGGCAGGATCTCAGCTTGTCTCTGGTGAGCACAAGGTGATGGATTTGGGAGAGACAGAAAGATTCCCAGAATCCCAGAATGGTTTGGGTTGGAAGGACCTTAAAAATCATCCAGAGCCACCCCTGCCATGGCAGGGACACCTCCCACTGTCCCAGGGTGTCCCAGCCCCAGTGTCCAACCTTGGGCACTGCCAGGGATCCAGGGGCAGCCACAGCTGCTGTGGGCACTTCCCTCATCATATTCCCAAATTTTATTACCTTTATTATTGCTATAAAGCCTACAGCAATAATAAAGGTGATAAATAAACTCTCTTCAGAAGTTCCCCACTCAGGATACTCCACGACGAGCCAGGATTTGTTGGAATCCAAGAAGCAGGGAAATCCCAGGACATTAAACCTGTGAGCCAGAACTGAGAATCAAACCCAGGGTTTGAGCTCAGGCCCTGGGAGAAGCTTCCAAGCTCAGGTGCTGGAAGCAAAAACATAGATTTAAAGCTTAGAGCAGAGACATGTTAAGTAGAGAAAAATTCAGATCTAGAATTTAAGATGTAGAGAGAATAGAAGTAGTTATAAAGGTGACAAGAAGTCTGCAGAATGGATTTGTGTGGCAGAACAAGATTGGCTGGAAAGGTCACATTATTGCCAGATGAAATTTTTTATTATTGGTCTAATGGTGTAAAAACCCAAGTTGTCAGTATTTCATTGGGTAATAAGTCTTTAAAGAATCTCTTTTTTAAAAAAAACCCTTCCCCACACCCAAACCACCCTCAGCTGTTGGCTTCTCTCACAGCCAGGGGTCTGCACCTATTGCTTTGCATTTTCTGTGCTGCTCATGCAAGGAAAAAGCAGCTTAAAGCCTTTGTAAGTTGGAGCTGAAATTCTCCAAAGCCTCCACAGCTCATGGGGTTTATGGTTTTCATTGACTCATGGCCTGGAGACTTCAAGTCTGAAGGAGAATTAAGTCACAGGAGTAACCTGGGTGGTTCAGGTCATTAAATAAAAATATTAAATTATTAAATATAAATATCATATCAAAATACACGCATAAATGGACCAAAATTTGAAATAATTTTCCTTATTCCTATCCTAAATTTTTTTATCTAAGGCTTTTACTCCTGTGCTGAGCTCAGTAGCTTCTCTTTGCCTAAATCCTACTTTCTACAAAAACACACCCAGCCTTGATCTGGAGACATCAAAACTGGAAGAAATCACTGCTTCCCTCAGAATATTTTTCCTGTGGCTAATCAAACTCCCAATTAAAAATATCTGCGTTATTCTCATTTGAGCTTCTGTAGTTTCAGTGCACAGAAGTTGGTCCTTGAAATGTTGAGTTTTTGATTTTTTTTTAAATTCTGAATCCATAGTTGAGTTCCCACTATTTTGTTTCTTTGGAAATTTGCACACACAATAATTAAGTCAGCTCTTAATTCCAGAAATCAGGCACATGAGGAAGCCCAGGGCAAACTTAAAAAAAGAATAATATAAGAGTGTTTATGGTTTATAAATAATATAGTTTGGTTTTTTTTTAATACCAAGGTGATTTATCTGAAGAAAAACAATGTGACAGTGAGGATTGTGTAAAGAAATCCACACACTGCCTGATTTTATGCAGAGCAATAATTTGCATTTCCCTGAGAAATAAATAGAGGCAGAACCTAAATTTACAAAAAAACTGTGAAACCAGAGGTCAAAAATAATCTGTGCTCTGGATGAAATAACAAATAAATAATAAATTCGGTAACAGAATATCACAAAGCACAGATATTATTAAAATTTGTGATTTTATTCCTCTCAAACCAGATTTTATCCGGCTACAAATGCTGGACTAAAAATGGATATAAATATCTGAGTTTTAGCTGAAGAAAATATCTTGAGCAGGGCAAGTTCTGTGAGCCAAGCTGGAAATTTGGGATATAAAAGTCCCTGTCTGCAGTGCAATATTGATTTTATGCCTAAGCAACGCCCCAGACTGGAGAAATCCATCAGATAATAAAGTTAGAAAAGGACAATTTTGATTCCACCCAGTGATTTGATGCTTCAGGCATCTTTTAAAAGATTAAAAGAGAGAAAATCAAACTGAAATGGCAAAAAATGCTCTTTAAAATAGTGTGATTTCCTCTTTTTTTTTAAAAAAAAATCAAGCCACATTCACTTCATTGCCCTTTATTTGTAGAACTGCATGTTTTATTTAAGTATTGAAAATATCTACTCAGATAAAGACAGGAGTTGCTTCATTGCTGTCATTTATTCAATAATTTTTAAGTTTTCACTGGATTAAATAAAAAACTTGCTTTGGTTATTGCAGGGCAGTTTCAGGTTATACCTTAAGATTTTAATGTACAAAACACTGCAGGAAAGGGAATTACTGGCACGAGGAAGAGAGCAAAAAATAAATATTTGTCCATTCTGCTCATTTTAGAAAGATTCAGCTGTAAATTCTGGATATTTTAATGCAACCACTCCGTGCATTGTATGAGGAAGAAAAACAGAACTGAGATAAAAAATAAAATAATCCCTGAACAGAGCAGAATTCCTTTATTTAACTCTTTCAAGTCCAAAGGAGGTGTTGCTGCTTTGAGGTTTTTAGCAAATAATTTCCTCTGCCACACAAAATTTGATACAAAACACACATAAAAAGACCAAAATTGAGAATAATTTTCCTTATTCCTCTCCTAAATTTCCTTATCAATACAGGATGAGGCAAAGAAAGCTGCAGAGAATGAGGAATTTCTCTGCGAAGAACAGGAAGAGCTGTGGGATTATTTGCTTTTGGAACATAAATTAATCCAAATCAGTTGCTGATGGCTTTACATTTGTAAAAATCTCCAATAATGAATTGAAAAATATTTAAATTTTAAGAAAAACAGGAGGCTGTTGCCATTGCCAAGCCAGCAGGTATAAAAATATCTCGCTACTAATTCTGGATATCACCAAAAGTGCAGGAAAACTCTTGGATTTCACAGAATTCTTGAGGCTGGAAGAGACTTTAACGATTATCCAGTCCCACCATCAAAATCACCCTTCAATATTTACATCAGAGGTGTCTCCTCTGCTTATCAGTAAGTTGGAAAAAGGGGAAATAATGTTGTTTTTAAAAATATTAATATTTTTTTTTTAAATTCTGACAAAGGAATGAACAAAGCACAAAATAATCATACAGAGGAGTTGAGAAAAATAAGAATTTGCTTTCCAAGACACCAAGGGAGGGTTGTTTTCCGAGATAATCTGTTTGGAGAGGAAGAAAAGAGAAGGAAGCTGAGATAATTCTTCAATTTCCAGCATTTGGAGCAGTCCAGGTGCTCCCAGGCACAATTCCCTGAATTTAGAAGGAGCTCAGTTGTGCTCTGATGGAATCACAGAGACCAAAACCAAGCACAGGCACCAAAACTTCAAAAACCAAAAAATCCCGAACAAAATTGTAGCAAGAAGCCAAAATTCCTCACTTTTTTTAGGAGCTGTGCTTTGAAAAGACTGACAAAAACTGGCAGCTTAAATCAGTAAATCTAACAATAAATGGAATCAATAAATCCAGCTGATAAATCAACTGTGAAATGCAACTGGAAGCCCCATTGTGGTGGAGTCAGGCTGGTTCTGAGCTTTGCAAGTTCAAAGAGTTGCCCCCGAGGAAACACAAACTAAAGAAATGAGAATATTTCTGTCACTGACACAATAATTGCAACACAGAGGTGACAGCTTCACACACAAAGGGTGGTGTCAGTATTTCTGCGGGTGACAGCAAGGCAAGAGGACGTGATTTTCCTCCAAAAGTCGCTTTTTAAATGAGATTTTCCACACCCAAATCCTTTACCAAACCCATTTCTGCTCTGTCTACAGTGGAGAATATTAAGTATGGGGNGTTGGGGGTTTTTTTTTTTTTTTTTTTTTTTTTTTTTTTTTGTTTTTTTTTTTTTGTTTTTTTGTCCAAGCTTTGAATTTAACAGTTGTTTTAAAATATAAAAAATATTATTCAATTTCCTAATTACCTGCTGTTCTGTTAGCTCTTTTCCCAGATTTCTGCGGCCTCAGCAATGTCGACAAAATAAAAGAGATTAAAAACCACCAGGCTAAAGGTAAAAACCTATGAGAGCTTCATGGCATGAACGACGTTATTGATTTTAGGGCGCCTTATTCACTTCAGTACAACGACAGAAAATCCTGGATCACAGTTTCGAGTTCCTGCTGCTCCTCCATTTCGGCTTTGAGGTTATAAACGCAGGATGAGGCTGGGTGTGGATTCTATTGCCAGCTGTGGGACAGTTTCCTTTATCTCTCCTGTCAATGGGCTCTGAGTCTCCCTGCAGGGCTGAGAAAACTCCATCATCCCACGGGGAGATGCTGCAGCCAGGGGAGGAGCCCAGCATTCCTACATGGAAATAACCTGAGCTTTGGGACAGCACAGGCAGCCTCGGGCACTGCATTCCCAGAGGAAAATCAGACCCTTCTCCATCACCACTGGACCTTTAGAGGAAAACTCCACCCTTCTCCAGGATCCTGCTCCACCAGAACCACATCTGTCACTGCAGGACTGCAGCCACCATTTCATGGGACAGCTCCCACCCCCCTGACTGACTGACACGGCTCAGCTTGTGTTCTGACTCTGTCAGTGGTTTTTTTCTGTATTACTGCATTTTTATCTTAATTTTCCTAGTAAAGAACTGCTATTCCTATCCTCATACATTTGCCTGAGAGCCTTTAATTTCAAAATGTTAATAATTCAGAAGGAGGGGTTTACATTTTCCATTCCAAGGGAGGCTCCTGCTTTTCTTAACACGCATCTGTCCTCCAAACCAAGACGAGCTTCAAGCAGGTTAAATACAAACTTAGGGATTCATGGAATGCTTTGGGCGGCAATTTGTTACATTTCATCTTGGGATTGGGGTTTTTTTAATTTTTTTTTACTTTTTTGGATCTCTACCTTGCAGGAGGTGAGGATGGAGAGGCTGGTGGGCAGTGAGGACAGCAGTCATCTCGTCATGATCCGAGGGGTGGATGTACTCGTAAATGCTGTTTCCAGTCAGCTCCACCTGGGGAAAAAATGTGGAATAAAAGCAGCTGGATCATTTTCTGCCCTCCAACAGCCCGCACTCCACTTTGAAAACATGAACTGGGTGTATCAAAAGCATCTTCCAAATCACAGCCATTAATCCCAATTAATTCTTTCCTCAGCAGTGATTGATGTTGGAGAGGTTTCTGGGGGAATTTCTGGTGTTGCATCAGAGACAGAAGAGCTCCTGTTAGAGCTGGGAATGAAGTGATAAATTAGAGCAGCTGTAGAAATGCTAAATTGCCACAAATTAGAGAAAAACTTGGAGCTGTAGAAATGTCTCTCAATAAGGCGTTAAAATAGAAATGTTAAATAAATAAAAATTATGTTCCTCCAGGTCTCTGGAAACTCTCACCTGGGCTCACACAATTCCTTTGTGTTTTCCACCACCGGCGGGGCCAGGGCTCTGAGAGAGTCCAAAAATCAGATTTCCATGGATTTTCACTGCTCTCAGCAAACACTCAGAGTAAAGATCTGCCTGAAATATCCATGGGTTTCATCTCCTGCCCTCAGCTTTACCCGCACAGGGCGCGCTCCCGCCTTTCCCATTGCCAACAGTGGCACAAAAATCCCAAAAGAGCCTCGTGCTCCGCGTGTCCCCTCTGCCAGCTCTGACTGCCACCCCCAAACCCCCCGAGAAAAGTCCCCAGAGAGCTGCAGGAACGGATTTAAGGGGAAATCAGAACAGAATTCCTTTATTTATCTCCCCCAAGTCTGGGAATCCAAAGGAGATGCTGGTGCTTTGAGGGTTTTTAGCAATTAGTTTCCTCTGCCGCATAAAATTTGATACAGAACACACAGAAACGGACCAAAATTGAAAATAACTGTCCTTATTTCTATCCTAAATTTCCTTGTCAATGTAAAATGAGGCAAAGAAAGCTGCAGAGAATGAGGAATTTCTAGATGGATGGAAGAAAGAAAGAAAAAGAAAGAAAGAAAGAAAAAGAAAGAAGGAAAGAAGGAAAGAAGGAAAGAAGGAAAGAAGGAAAGAAGGAAAGAAGGAAAGAAGGAAAGAAAGAAAGAAAGAAAGAAAGAAAGAAAGAAAGAAAGAAAGAAAGAAAGAAAGAAAGAAAAAGAAAGAAAGAAAGAAAGAAAGAAAGAAAGAAAGAAAGAGAAAGAAAGAAAAGGAAAATACGGAAGAGAGGAGATTATTTACATTGCTTCATTTATATAATTTATTGTATTATTACATCACATCATTTATATAATTTTCTCTGAAAGTTGCCCTTAAAAAGTGGTGGCTGCTCCTTTTCAGGCCAGAAGCAGGTGGGGATGTGCTGCAGGAACACCCCACATCCCAATTTTTTGTCAGGGAGGAAGGAAAACACAAAATCTCACTGTGAGTCATGCCTGGAAATTCTTCTGTTCATTTATAATGACAAGGGGAGAAACATCCTGCAAATGCCCATAGGTATCTTCATAAATATCCTGATCACCTAGATTAAAAAATATCTGAAAATTCTGCTGGTGATGGACATTTCGTTTTCAGAATAAGAGGAAATTGCCATTCTGTGCTCAGTGTCCAATAATTCTCATTATTTTAGAATGATTTTTTTTTTTCCTGATTTTTTTTGTCCTTGGAATGAATGCATTTTTAATAAAGAATTTATCTTCCAAAAAAAGAATGAATGGGTGGCTGTGTAGTAAATTATCTCTCCCTTCAGTTTAGAGATTTTCTGACATAAAAACCCCAATCACACTGACCAACCTCATCAACTGCAGCTGATATTTTCACTTACAAAGCGTTACTCATGGATGTCTCTGGCTTTTCCCAAACTCATCACCTTTTTTAAGATGATTCCTCATGGAAATGCACGTTTTTCCACGGGATTCAAAGGGTCAAAGATTACAGTTTTATACAAAATTTCAATTTTGTCCCAGCCTAATTCAAGCCCAAAATTCTTTGTGAAATAATAACTGGTTTTCCTTGTTATAAATACAGAAAGAATTTTTATTCTGATAGGTTTATTTGCCACCCCAGGAAAATCAGCGGGAGGTGAAGGTACAAAACTGACCCCAAAAACTGACTTTAAAAATCGACTTTAAAACATAAAACCACCAGCAAAGTGATGGGGGGCTAAGCCAAAGTCAAATAACCAAAATATGGATCCATAATTTGGAATTTCATCCCCTGCTGGGCAGGGCACATTCAGGCTCTTTTAAAGCCCGCAATGAAATCCTGAAAAACTTTAAAAATATATAAATTACACGGTTCAATTCATCAAGCTAAAAGCCCATGCCTCAGGTTATTAAAGCAGCTTCCTTGATGCAGTTTTTAATAGCTGTAAATACCAAATATCAGCATTTCCTACTAACAGGGGGTTTATGAGGAACTCAGATTTTTTTTTTTCCCAGCCAAGGAATGATTCATAATAAACACACAGGACTAAGTATTTGGATTCTAGAGCAAATAATTACATATTTTGCCTCTCAGAGGAGAGGCAGTGATTTTTCACTGGATGAAAGCAAAATAAACTCCTGGAAAAGTTCAGATATTTGTGGTTAAATCTTTCAAGATTTATCAAAAATCAAAGATGAGCCTGGCTCCCTCGTGGATCCAGAAAGCTGCTAGAATAAGCTCCAGACCTTCAAATTGAATAAAAATTTGTCTTTCCCCATTGTTTCACAAGAGGATTTTCCTCTCCTTTTTGTGCCTTTGGACACTGAGGGGGAAAAAAAAAATATTTGGGGAATTTGAAGCTGTTTGTTATCCATGGAAAAAAAGAGGCAAGAAATTGGCTGTCCCAGCCAGTCCAAGGCAGTTCATCCCTGGGCTGGGGCCAGCTGGGATGAGGTGGAGGAGGGCAAAATTTACAGCAAAATTTACATTTTTTCCTGCTCCAGCTGGGAGCAAATCAAACTCCAAAGCCACAAATGAAGTGACAGGGCCACAAATGAAGATGTAGATTTTTCAGAAACTCTGTTTTCTGCTTAAAAACAATCCTTAATGCTGGTTTTAAATTTATGACTGGTTTAGCCAGCCTGGCTTTTTCTCCAGCTCCAATTTCTTCCTCCTGAAGTCAAATTCAGCAGCAATCAGAAGATAAAGGCCACTGTAGTCGGCCTCCAAAAAATAGTCTGCAAAAATACATTTAAATGGCCTTTTAATTTCGTTTAAATACATATATTTGAAATAAATGGCACTCGAACTGGAAATTGATGTGTGGGCTAGTTAATTGTCAAATTATTTAATAAAAAGGCCCTTCTGTGCCCACTCTAAAGGATTTTTTACAATCCCCACCACTCCGCTCTCAGCTTGTCTTGGCTGCAGCTCTGTGAGGGCGCTTGTTGGAAATATAATGTGGAATTATTGCCGGGTGAATTTCCCTCTCCTGCCCAATCCCATTCTCATTGATGTCAGTGGCAGAAATCCCAGGGATTTCCAGAGGAGAGGGAACAAGAATGGCTTTGGGGGCCCTGGGAGCTGACAGGAATATTCAGGGTTAATGGATTCACATCCTGGGCAGGGGTGAGGCCAAGGTGAAGTCCTTGTCAGGCCTCGGAAGGAGAAAATGATGCCTTAACTTTGAGCTTTTATATTTTTTTGGAGTCTGTGCTGGTTTAATGTGCAGTTCTGGGTTTCATATTCAGGGTTGCTGAGCTCTCTGCACAGAGCAGGGACACAAAACAATTCCTTTCCAGCTGGGACCAAGGACAAATTTGAGGCCCAAGAGTGGAAACAGCAGTGAAGGAAGAGAGGGAACAAGGAGGATGGAGCTTCATCACCTGGAGCTGGAATTGGACAATGAACTCAAAATGTTATTTTTTAGCTTTTTCTTTTTTTTAATAAAAATCTATAGATTTTTATAGGCCTAAAACCTATCAAAGTGTGAGGCCTCGTGACTGGGCATCCATTTTGTGCCCATTGCTGGATTGTGTGCGTGCGGCCCCAAGGGGTTCTTGCGTGCCCCAAGCTGGATCCTTTCAATAAATCCCTTTTAATTCTTTTACTCTGCCCAGTCTCTGTTTCCAGGTCAGCCTTTCCAGACAACAGTTCGAGAAGCCCAATATTAGCGCTGGAGCTGCTGAAAACAAAATTATCCCTTCAAAAATAGAATATCGAGGCAGAGCAAGAACAGATTGGTGATAAATCAGGAGGAGTTGTAAACTGGGAGTCTTATTTATAAACAAACCTCTGTGCACTGTGAATTTTTGTGTTTTGAGGGGCCCTTGAATTTCAAACCCCACAACTTTCAAGCTCAGTTGTTTTAAACCTCTGCTGGAGTGAAAGGTTTGGGATTTTGCTGATTAAATTGCCTTCAAAAAGCAACTCGGCCAGACCTTCTGATTTTCCTCAGCACCTCCTGCACTGAGAATTTATAGATATTTCCATGCACATGGAATTCGGGCAGTGATGACCAGGAGGGAAAAATAGGATTAAACCTGTGTGACACTGCCAGTCCCCTCTTCCTACATGTGCCAAAGTCTGTTTAGTGTCCCATTGATCCCATAATTCTTTAATTTCTCCAAATAACTGGGGATAATAATAGTAATAATAATAGTAATAATAATAGTAATAATAATAGCAATAATAATAGTAATTGTAATAGTAATAATAATAGTAATAATAATAGTAATAATAATAATAATAATAATAATAATAATAATAATAATAATAATAATAATAATAATAATAATAGCAGCAACAATAATAATAATAATAATAATAATAATAATAGCAGCAACAATAACAAGACCTACTAGCTCTGGTGGCTCAATATTCTCCCAAAAGAACAATTTCTGGGTAAAACCTGGAAAACCAGGGAGCAAAAAAAACCCACAAGACAAGGATTTTCTGCTCCAGGATGGGAGGATGGGAATAATGAGCTTGGGGATAAGGGCACTGATGAAATTGATGGATTTTAGCATCCTGGATCCTTGCAAAAATTCAGGGTGAGAGAAACCCAGGCTGAAAAATGAGTAGAAAATAGGGCCCTTGTGTAAGGAAGTTTATTTTCAAGCAAAACAAGGTTTAAAGGAATTTGAACATGAGTTAAGTGGTATGAAACAACAAAAACTGTACCGTAACAGAGAACTGAACAAACTGAACTAAGAATGTTTCCTGCTCATATTTTTAAAATTAGCAGGTAAAAAAAAAGTATTTATTTATTCCCAAAATGACTTTTTCTAAAGGTAGTAGAAAAACAGGGGTTTAATGTTTTTTATGGGTTTATATCCTGGTTTTCTCTGCCCCTTGAGTTCTATTTTCTCTCATAGCCACTAATTCTAATATCACTGTTATAAACACACATCCAAAGAACTCAACTTTCTTTTTTTCAATTAAAAATATTGATTACTACAAGAATTATGGTACACAAATAATCTCCATCATTAAAGCCCCCCCTCTCTGTTTATTGAAAGAGCCACAGGATAAATTGACCAGATATTTTCAGAATATTCTCCTCGCTCTCACCTTCATCTCCTCATTCTTCTCCCCGCTGCGGTTTAGTTCTTATTTTGATTAATTAATTTATTTATAAATCTTTTATACACAACTGAACACCCCAGTTTCTTGCAAGTCTCATCCAGGGCCTGCTGAAATTAATGAGGAATTTTTTTATGGGGTTTTGACAAAATTTAGGTCAGGTGCTACCAGGGAATTTCAGTTACAGACAAAAATATGGAAAATCGCCTTCCACAATAAACTCAATTCTTTCACAATAAATCCCAGTTCTTTGCCCTTGTGCCTATCCCAAGAAGGCAAAAAAATAATAATTTAAAAGTCCATCTAAGAGGGAAAAAAACCATAAAAACCCCCTCATAGTTCTGGTGCAGAACAGTAGTAAACTGAGTTTTATGAGTTCTATCACAACCATATAAAACGCTTTACTGAAAAGACCACTGAGCTGGAAAAACTCAGGAAAAACTACCCTGAATTCCATGTGAGCACTCATAAATCTGCCCCCCCTTTCCCCTTTTATTTTTATTTATTTTTTATTTTTTTTCCTCCTCCTCCAGCAGATTTGCCATAAACCTCCCGTTCCACATCAGATTTCCTCTCCCTTTCACGGGCGGCCTCAATATCTGACACAATCTCAGAGTCCCAAATTCTGAGTTTTATTTCAGCCCTGTTTTGTTACCACGCTCGGGTTTCAGGCCCTGCCTCCACCTGCAATTTGCAATATCGAATTATTTACGGCCCTTCTGAAAGGTAACGAGGAGCAAAATACAATGAACAAGAACAGATATAAAGACGGGGCGATGCGGGAAGGAAAGGAAATTCGAGCATTTTACCAAAGCTGTTCGCAGGGAGAGGAAAAAAAACCTTCAAACAGCTCTGAAAAAAAAATGACTTTATGCAAAGTCACTGGTGTGAGGGTCCAAATTTGTGTTTAGCAGTTTTATTTTATTTATCCCTTAGATGTCAGAGCGCTCCCCCATACCTGGGACAGGCCGAGGTGCACAGATGCTGTTTCAGAAATGTACATTATTTTGCCATCGGACGCCACGACGAAAACAAAGCCATCCAAAGTCTGAAATAAAGAGAAATGCACAGGGTAAGAAGCAAAAAAAATCTGTTTGAAGTGTTTAGAGTGGGGAAAAAATATGTTTTGAAGGATGATTTCTGACTTGCAAACAGCAAAATTTAAGGAATACAAACTTTAATATTCCTAAATAGGAACAATAATCTACATAGGAATAATAGGAAAAATATAAATAGGAATAATAATCTATAGGATTCTGAAATGTTCCTAAATAACAATAATAATCTATATAGGAGTAATCTAAATAAGAATAATAATCTATAGAATTGTGAAATGTTCCTAAATAACAATAATAATCTATATAGGAGTAATCTAAATAAGAATAATAATCTATAGGATTCTGAAATGTTCCTAAATAGGAATAATAATCTATATAGGAATGATAGGAAAAACCTAAATAGGAATAATAATCTATAGGATTCTGAAATGTTCCTAAATAGGAATAATAATCTATAGGATTCTGAAATGTTCCTAAATAGGAATAATAATCTATAGGATTCTGAAATGTTCCTAAATAGGAATAATAATCTATAGGATTCTGAAATGTTCCTAAATAGGAATAATAATCTATAGGATTCTGAAATGTTCCTAAATAGGAATAATAATCTGTAATTTAATAACCCATAATTTAGTTAATTAATTATAATTTAATTATAATCTAAAGAATTCACTTTATACATATATAAATTATAAATATATAAATAATCTCTCTTATTATCTTAAATAATCTTTATAAATAACCTAATTAACCTAAATAATCAAAAGGATTTTAAGGATTTTGTTCCTTTAAACTCAGGGACATTGTGAAATCTGCCTCATTCCCCTGCAGATGCAGCTGCTGCACTTTCAGTGAATATTTTGAATATTCAGGGGTGTTTTTTTAGTGCTTAGCCCAAATCCTGAGCTCTGTGCTGCTCAGGGGGAAGTCGGACCCTCCATGAACCATTTTTTATGGCATAATTGGCAGATCCCACTGCTATTTGCAATTTATTTCATGGCACCACGAGCAACGTTTAAATTTTCATTTCATCAAATTTGCATTTTCAAGAATGTATTTCTGAGCAGAGAGCTCTCTGCTCTGGGACAATGTGAACTTCCAAGAAGAAAGCAGAAAGATTCAGCATCCAAATCTTAATAAAACTTAAATATCTCTCTTTGGGTGCGATGAAGTTTTATCCTTGCAGTCTGTAAACCTCAAATTTGAGATCCAATCCTGACAGGATATTGGCTGGGAGGTAAATATTGCTCGTGTGAGTAAAAACTGAAGTTTGATTTGGTCAGATATCATTTAAATTGAGGAAAAAATAAATAATGTGATAAAGCTGAGCCAAAACTGGCCATGATTTGGATACAAAACCTCTGAGTTTTGGGTATCCCTTGATTTTTCAGTGCCCAATTTCAGTTTAATAAATAACTTATTTTTTCAAAAGTAGCTGGTAGCAAAAAGTCTGCATGATCTCACCCAGCGCAGAAAGCTTTGATCCACACAAGGTGTGAGAATATCAGTGAATATTCACACGTGTGAGCATCACTGGGAATGATATTTGGAAGAAAAAAAAATCATTTTTACAGCGCACAGGTAGAACAACCACATATTTAAATCCATTTAAAGTCACTGAACTGGAAGAGAAGCAATAAAATCCTGTCTGCTTCATGCACCTCTAGTGCCACCCCAAAGAGAAAATATTCCAAATTATTCCAGTGACTCTACAGCATAGAATTGAAACCAGATTACTCTTTTTTTTTAAGCATAAATTAAATTCTGTAGAAATATTATAACAGGAAATAACTTCTTGCAGTTTTTTTGCCACAATTTTGCTTTAAACACTTTTGTCTTACAGTTGCTTTGCCCTGTATCATTAATAAACCTGGGTCAATGCTGCTGCTACTGCAGCACATCCCAAAATTTCATGCACAGGGAAGCACATGGGAGCTGAAAATTCACATGGAAAATTTCAGTCTAAAAACCCTTAAAAAATAAAAAAAGGGTTTGTAGTAAATTTGGGTGTGTTAAAACCTTCAGCATTGGTCACTCAGAAAGAGTGTAAAATGAGAGTTACAGGTGGCCAGCATTTAATTTGGTGTCAATTCAATTAATGCCAGACAAAACCGGGAGCGGCCAGGAGGAGGAGTAACAACGATTTCTACAATTTTAAAATACACGTTCAATTCTAATAAATGCACTAAATTATCCTCCAGATTATTACACGGAGCTTGATCAACATTTCCAGGTGCACTCTGAAACAGCTGAGAGCACAGCAGCTACTTGAAAAAAAAAAATTCCCAAGGCTGGAATTGCCTCCCCAGGAGATAATTCCGAGCTCTGTCATTGCCTGGATGTTGTCAGTGCCCCCAAAAATCTCGTTTTTCCCCACAGGAGAGGGGCTGATGTTTCAATAAATAATATAATGTAATAAAATTCTGCACTCGTCATCGCCAAGGTCGGAGCCGCGGCCGCGGAGCCCGGGCAGGGATTTTCTGTATAGGTTTTTATCCCTGAAACAGCGAAAACAGCGCCAGCTCTGTGCCCAGGAATTCACCTCCCACAGTGAACCCGCCCGGGAAATGATTCCGGTTAATTGGCTCTTTAAAATGGGCAGAGAACGCGCTGCGTTCAGTTGGTGCGTTAAAATAATAATGATGATAATGGTAATAATGATAGTAATGGTAATAATGGTAATAATGATGATAATAATAATAAAAAATAATAGAGTTAAACGCGTTTTTTCCCCTCCTGCTGGGACGTTCACCCCGGCTACGAGTTCCTAAACTCGGGATTTGGAGGAATTCCCGAGCAGATCCCCGGGGTTGGGAACAGCGGCGTTTCCAGGCGCTGAGCTCCCCGCGAGGTTCCTCCCCAGGTGTCCCCTCCTGAACCCTGTCCCCTCCCCCGGGGACTCCTTGGGGACATCGCCGGCACTTCTGGGGCGGCTGCTGAAAGCCGATTTTAGGGAGATGAGCACAGAGGGGATGAGCGCCTCTTGCTTCTGCCGGTAGCAAAGGCGGAAAAAAAAGAAAATAATCGGGATATAAGTGGTTGGTGCGTCTGGTGGGGCACGGAGAGAATGAGAGGGAGGCTTCAGCCAGGCTCCTGTGCTGGTGCGGGGTGAGGAGGAGGAGGAGGAAGAAGTGGAAAATGAGGAGGAGGAGGAGAAGCAGCAGCTCAACCGCGGGTTTCCCTCCTCCCGTGCGCGGCAGGAGGAAGGCGCGCCCTACCTGAAGCAAGTGGGATCCGAGCTCCATGGCCACGTTATCCAGGGGCCCGATCCTGCTCGGCTGTCCCCAGGCGTCGCCCAGACCTGCAGAAGGAGCGAGGATTTGGTCAGAGCCGGAGCGGAGCCCGCGCTGCGCCCCCTGCGCTGCCCGGGCCCCGGAGGCGCCGAGGGCTGAGTCCCTGCCCCACATCCCAGGCTCTGGGGGGAATTGTTCTTCCTCTGGACAGGATGCGCTTTTCCCTTCCCAGAGAGCCCGTCGCGTCCTTGCCCTGTCCCCTTGTCCCTGTCCCTGAGAGCCGCCACCCCGAGGCGCGCAAGGAGGAGGATGAGGAGGTTAAAGAGAAAATCTCCGAGCGGAGATAAACCGCCCCGATTTCACCTGCGCACGGACGGGACCAGCGCAGCTCCGGCCCCACCGAGCCCTGGCCGCGCCCACCCCACATCCCAAACCCAAATCCCAAACCCAAATCCCGACCCCACATCCCGACCCCACATGCCGCTCCCGCCCCGTAAGGTTCCTGCTGGAGGCGAGGAGGGGCGGCGGGCCCGGGGTTTGTGCGCTCATTGGTTTGTTTGTTTGCTTGTTTTCCCGTTCCCGGTGAGAAGGAGCCTTTCAGCAGCTCCCGCTGGAGCCCAGCCCGCCCCGAGCCCGGCCAGCAGCCGGACACTCCTGCGGCCGCCTGGGCACGGTGGGGCCACCGCCCGCCAGGGGTGGAGGCGAAGGGAAGGACGCGGCCGTGCCTCATTTTTGGAGAGAAAGAACCACCCTGGGCTGCGGGGAGGCCTCGGAGCCCCGAGGGCGCTGAGGGAGGCCCGGTGGCCCGGGATGAAAAGTGGGAATTCGGTGCTGCCAGCCTGGAATCCCACGATCGGCCCTGCCCGCGGGTGCCCCGCGACGACACCGAGCCCCGCGGTTTCCCCCTCTGGCCGCCCAGGTGCTGCCAAAGGAATCTCCTTTCTCGCCGCTCGGCTCCGGAACGGGAGGGAGAACTGGCAGGAATTCCTGCCCTGAGCTGGGGCTCCGCGATTCCCAACGCCCCTCACGGACCCGTTCGTGCTTTGGCCTCTCGGACCCGGGCTGGGAACGGTGCGGGGATTTCTCTCCGCTCTCGGGGCATCCCTCGGGATGGAGTTCCCGTCCCGGTGCTTGGCTCCGTGTCCCGCTCCCTCCGGGAAGGCGCTGATGAGCTCCCCGTGCCAGGCAGGGGACACCGGGGACACCCCGACCCCTCCTTTCACCGTCCCAAGGCAGCAGCAGCCCCCCAAAAGGATGGGTCTGCATCCCCGCCCCGTATCCGTCTCTCCGGGCCTCCCCAAATGCCGGGATTTTCCCGTGGGAAAGGGAAGTTCACCTTCCCTGCTCTGGAATAAGCGCTGGGAAATTGTGCCCGGAAGAGCCAAACGAAAATTCGCCCTTTTCTCCGCCGTTTCCCAATTCTCCGTTTGGAAAAGGCTCCTAAACTTCCAGAGACACGGCAAAAACGCCCTTTCCGCTGAAATTATTTTTTGTTTTCTGGGGAGAAAAAGTTTGGGAATCGCGAAGCCATCCTGCAGCGTCTGTCCCGAGACGGCAACAAACCCAAACCCCGGAGTCCGCCTTCGTGCCGCGGGGTTTGCGCTTACTTCGATTTACTAATGACAAATTTCGAAACATGAGACTGCAAAACCACAAAGAGAGTCACGCACGGCGGTGTAAAAACTGCCCCCAGCTCTTCCATTCCGAAAGACGGAGCAGATTTGTTCCTTCAGCTCTCGCGGAGCTCCTCAGGAACGAGCCGCGCTTCTGCCCCACCCGTGCGAGACCATTCGCTCCGTCCTGTCCTTCCTCAGCATCCCAAAATCTGCGCGGGCTTTGAGGTTCTTTCCTAGACCGGGATTAAAAAAAAAAAAAAAAAAAAAAAAAAAACGTGCCGCTTGCTCAGATTTGCTCCCTTCGGAATTTTAAATTGGAAAATCGCGAACGCGCATCGAACGTAAACACGTCCGGCGGATCAGCCTGGCATTCGTCTGAGCTTATTTTAAAGCCGGTGATTTTATCATTTAATCCGCCAGCAGATCGCTTTAAAGGTGAAAACGAAACGAATAAAAAAAACCCTTCCATTCGAACTAAGGACTGACGCCCATTAACTTCTCCTCCGGGAGATTTGCGAACGTACGGATGCCGCGGGCTCGGCCGGGCTGCTCCTGTTAGCTGGTTTATTTGTTGGTTTATTTATTGGCTCTGCTGTTGGTTGATTCATTGGTTTATTTATTGGTTTGTTACAGTTTATGGGTTGTTTACCCTGTAAATAACGCACGAATTCGCCCACTGGCCTGGAGAGAGGCGGGACGGCGCCTCGCCAGCCCTGGGCTCAACCTCGGCTTTTCTGGCACCTCGCCGCGGGCGAAACGGGCGAGCTGAGGCTCTGTCCTGCTTTTCCCGGTGTTTGGAGCGGTGTTGGGCAGGACCGCGGTGCCCGGCGCGGCTGTGCCCGCCTGACCCCTCCGGGCACCGGGAGGCAGCTCCGGCTGTCCAGAGCCAGAGCGCGTTTTCTACAAACGCCCCCAAATCCGCGCTGCTTGTGCCGCTGAAAACCTGGGGGATTTCCGCACAAACGCGTCCCGCCTCCCAGAGGCGAATACTGACGAAATCCCCCTCCGTCTTTTGACACCTCTGGCTGTTTTTCAAAGCGCCTCAGCCCTCGCTTTGTACCGTTTGTACATTTGCAGGGAGGCAGCGGGGCGAGTGGAACTGCAATAAGATCTTGAACTGTTCGGGAACAACTCCCACCTTCGCTCTGGGCGCACAGAAGTTCGTCCGCGCACACATTTGAAAGCCCGGTAGCTTTTCAGCTTGGGATCCTGCTAAAAGAACGACTTAGCCATGAATTACGTTCCGGATCGGGTTGCTCTGTAACTCGGAGCGTTTCCTTTGTGTCTGCTGCGGCGCAAGGTCTCCCACCCTTCACAAGGAACGTGGGGACAACGACAAAATTCTGGGTTTTTTGGGTTTTCCCTCTCGCGGCTGTGCCTCCCTCGGCCGGGAGAGCCCCGGGGAAATTCTCGGGGGGCGGCGCCGGGGTTTCACCGAGCTTTGCGCCCCTCGGTGAGGCGAGGGCTCTGCTGTCAGCCCGGGAGGAGGGGGAGGCAGCGGGGCGAGGGCAGCGCCGGCCCCGAGTCCAAACCCCGAGCCCCATCTGCGGCGGGGAGCGAGGGATCCCAGCCCCGAGGGCAGCGCTGGAGCCCCGGGAACCTCGATGGGTCTGGAGGCAGCGGGGAACANTAAGTGAAGTGGGGGGAAATACTTTAACTCATCTGCCTTCCAGGATACCCGCAGGAGCCCGGCTCTCCCCGCCGAGCCCAGCCCAAGCAGATAGCGCTCAGAGGCCCCAAAGCGAGCGTCCTACAGACAGGGAGGTCACGGGCAGACCCACGGCAGTGACCCCCGCCCTTCCTCCCTCTCTCTCCCTCCCTCGCTCCCTCCCCTCGGGCCGGGACAGAGCGGAGCGACCCCGCCGCTCGTCCCCGCCCCGACCCCGCGGCGCTCCCGCCGCCTGGGAACGGCCCCAGGAAAACCCTA